>VZRZ01006315.1:417027-461371 GCA_013398175.1 Climacteris rufus | reverse complement strand
GCTCGGGGGGGTGGGGGGAGGGGAGGGTGACGGTAACCTTTGCATCCTCAGTGGTATTAATTCCCTTTTCCATACCACTATGAACAGACATTTTCCATCAGATAACACAGTTCATCTTATATGGCCGCCCCAGGTCACTGCCAAGAAGATACAGTCCTGCCAAAGGTGCGTCCCACTCAGGGTGAAGTTCTTTTATCAATAATGACTCCCACCAGCAAGCAAAGAGCAGAAGCTTCTTTATCTTTTGACCCCACAGGACACCATCCTCTAGGCATGCACCCCTCCTGCTCCAGCGTGGACACCTTCCCCACGGCTCTGTATCTCCCTTGGGGGGTGCAGGGGAACGCCGCACCAACATAGTCCTTACCACAGATCACAAATCTGTGAAGATGTCTTAGCTATGGTGTTTGAAGCTCCCCCCTCCATTTCCTTCTTGGCCAACCTTGATGGTGTCCATATCTGCTGCTTCTCCTACATGTTCTTACTCCTCCTCTTCATTTCCCTAAAACTACAGTGCGGGTGCATGCTTTGTTGTGATTTCTTCTTAAATATGTCGTCACAGAGGTGTTACTTCCATCTCTAACTGGCCCAGCCATGGCCAGCAGCACGTCCATCTTCAGAGCTATCAGAGATTGGCTCTGCTGGATGGCTGTGGAAGCTTCTGGCAGCTTTTCACAGGAGCCATCTTTGTGGACCCCCCACTCCCAAAAGACTGGACCATGTCAAACCAGGACACTATGGATGAATTCTCCCCTTCTTACATGATGTTTGTCTGATGCATAAATAGTGGTTTCTGTGTGCCACTGTAAATAATTTTTTCTTTTTTGTTTTGCTGTCACGTAATGGTTGTAGGCCTATAAAGAATGGACTTTGCTTTAAAAAATCTTTGCAAACAACAAAACAAAAACCTAACCAAACACACCAGACTTCCTGAACAAACAATAAAGTGCAGAAGCTACCACAGCAGATTGTTGCCCATTTTTACTGTTAAAAATAGCCAGCTCTGTGCTAGACAGCTTTCAAGGATGAGAATTCTGTAAACATAGCTATGTTGTTGTAAAATTATCTTGTTTTACATTCCTTTCTCATGGACACAGATCCTTTGATGGACATTTCTTTTAACCACTGTAGTTAAAGACGGAAGTGTTAATTTTTTCCAATGAACTGTGATTTCAAAAAGTGTATATAAGAATTAAAAGAAGGTGGGTTCCCCCCCTTCCGCCCTTTGCTCTGAACACGACAACTGGCTCGACTCTCCTTTATTCTGCGTCTCCTTACATCCGCGGCTGATAAGCCGTAATAAGCGGCTAATAAGCGGTAATAGCAGATATAATAAACTATTTTCAAACTTATATTAATGGAGTTGTGTCTTAACTTCTAATACCTTTGATTTGCACATGTACCACAAACACTTGCAGTTGTAAATATTTCATAAATATCATCAAAATGTTTGAATATCTAGAAGAAATGTGTTTCAGTTTTGTTTGAATGTTTTAATGAATCTGGGAGACTGGGGGGATCATCCTCTTAAGCTTTAGCACAAGTAATTCTGGAATGGTGATCTGTATCAGAACTCTGAAAAAGTAAAGAGTGGGTTCAAGTACCTGCATCAAAGTGGAAAAACTTTTCAAGCGTTCTTCAGGGGCTTTCTTCCAAGTTATGTAAATCAGAGTTAAGACTTATTTACTTCAGTAGGATAGAATTAGTCATTTGCATATCATCATCATTATTGCTGTGGAAGTGGGAGGGGGATATAGTGTTAATGACATTCACAGCTTGTCATAAATTGACAAGAGTTGGTAGTGCCAACTGAGAAGATGATAAGAAAGAACCAAACAAAAATACAAGTCAAGGTACTTAAATGTAAACTAAAAGGAGGCAAGAGATGAAAAATGTGCTCTAATAGACATACAGATTCTTGGTGGACAGTAAAGCTGAACGCATACTGAAAGTACTAATTCTTAAATAATTACCCCCTAAGGAAATGTCATCACTTGCAGCTGGTATACTATTTAGATAGTTCAGACAAATAACAGATTAGAAATTCAATTGTCTTATGCTGTAGCCACAAAAAATGAACTTAAGTCTCAATATGGAGACTGCAGGTATCTATCACAGAAGGGTTCTCTCTTTTGAGAGCTCAGATATACTAGGCACTGTAATACCTACTGATTAATGGGAGAGATGAAAAATCCTTCTAGAGTTTGGGGAATTTCTCAACAGAGATTGAGTAGTTAGACCCAATCCAGTCACTCCTTTGAGATCAGCAGCTCCCAGCAATTTACTGAGAAACGAGGAAACAGTTTCCAACTCCCCAAAGAGATTGCTGTGGTTGACTGTCCAGCCCATACAAGGGATGCTGTAATTAAGAAAGGGAATACCTTAGTTGATACAGCAGCAAAAGCTGTCTCTTGGCAACTTGTGGTCAAAATCATGGCAGTTCCTTTAGACAAGAGCTCGTGGTCCAGTGTTGACCATTCAAGAAAACTATAACTGGTATCAATAAAATGTAACAAGAAAAGAATGTTGGAGAAAATGGGAAACAGTAGAGATGAAGACAATGTGGAAAATGGGAGGGAAAACCTGTCTTACTGAAAACATTACTGTAACCAAATGGTACCATGGTAAAGCTCACAGAGGAGTGGAAGCAGTGGCTAATCAGGTACAAGTGTGGAAGGCACTGGCTGTTTATGCAGCCACTAAAACAATCATTAATGCTTATCCTATCTGCCAGAAATACTCAAATATTAAACCTATGGATGACTTGGGAAATCAGCCTTTTTTCCTATTCCGAAGACTGCATGTTTACAATGTTGAAATGTCCACAATATGTATCAGTATGTGTGGAGGCTTTCCCAATAAGAAAATCAGACAGTGGAAGAGCAATAAAAGCTCTTCTTAAAGAAATTATTCCTAAGTATGGAGTACTAGAATCTGAATCAGAAGGAGGTCACATTTCACAGAAGAAATGCCACAGGTAGAAAGCGTGAGTAACTCAGAGCCTTTAGCAGAGGTCTCCTGTCCTGAAGAAAGCGACTTTGGCTTCACCCAGTCTCTGATTAAACAGAGTCGCGCTGAGCATCAGAGCTCCCACAGAGTTTAGGCTTAGTTCATGCACAGTGGTTTAATTTAAGCAGGGAAGTAAAGAGATGAGAAAAGGTTCCTTTCCGCTTATCACCAGCAAGGTTTTATTACTGGAGCATAGGGGAGTGAGGTAAAGATGGCCAAAATGGAGGTTAGAGGTGTCTGTTATAGTACAGAGACGAGGGAAGGGCAGCCGGGAGAGAGCCAATCACTGTGGATGATTACAATGATTGACAGGGGCACCGGCCAGCAAGTTGGCTGTCCGCACCAGCACAGGAGGCAATGAGCTGTCCTTTTGGGCAGGGACCGCCCCTGCCGCCCTGGCCGGGGAGCCCTCGTGGCTTGCTACTCACAGCTGCATCGTGGGGGGGGGAAGGACCGGCCCCCGCGGCGTCGGCACAGTGCGGTCGGGCCAGGTAATCAGCCACGCCCAGAGGCACCATAACAAAGAAATAATCAATTGATTATTTCACAAAAGGAACAATCAATTGATTTTATAAAAGTTTAGGAACTAAAAAGATTGCAGACCCTTATCACCCTCAATCATTTGGACAGAAAGGATGAATTAACTATTAAGGAGAGAATACCTAAAATTTACACATATATGGGCTAAAATGGCCTGAAGCATTACATTTAAACTTATAGGACATCTGAAATGCTCTGTGACAACCCCTGGGTTCTATTGCCTGATGAAGTCCTTTTTGGGGTACATTTATCTATACTGGGGACTTATATCCCAGCCCAAACCAGTTTCTTGAATGCAGATGAGCATTTGACACACTATGTCTTAAACTTAGAGGAAAGTTTCAAAATTAAAAGGGATCATGATTAGTGGTACTAACCCACATCTCTGGAGATACAGACACATGATTTGCAGCCTGGAGATAAAATTTTATTAAAAATGTTTTCCCATAAAACTAAATTGGGATGTGGGAGTGGCTGCAGACAGGCTTATTAAATTCTTACTTTGCTGTAAAAGTTAGAGGACAGGACACTTGGATCCATCACTTGCATGTTAAGTGGTTGCCAGAGGGTTATTCAATGGATGAACAACAACCAGTGCAGGAAGAATCCACCATGGTCACTGTTTTAAAAACTGAAATAGTTTTTATTTCTTTTTCAGAGCTATTTGGATGTGGGTTTTCCAGGCTGCTGAGGAAATTATGGAATTCTACAGGTGAAGTTAGTAACCTTTGCCATGCTTTTTACATGGGTAGAGAGAGTATCTAAATTTATACAGCCTTGCTACAAGAAGGGAAAACCTTTATTTTAACCAATCAAACATAGTCCAAATTACTAATAATTCCTAATAATTACTGTTACATATGTCCTTTCCTTCCAAGCCACTCAGCTTTGAGCATTCATCTATTAGGGATCCCTGTACCAAATAACATCTCATGGACTACGTTGTAGATAGATATTACTGTCCACCAAGATCATGCACACGCACAACAGTGGGAGATAGCAGTTCCGGAAGTAAAGAACAAATATGCAACATGTAAAACATTACACCTGCCCCACTCAACTTAAGCTCCTATAGTAATGTTACTCTGTGAGCAACTTTGATGATTGTAACCAAACAATGGGAGTATAAAGAGTGCGAATAGTTGGGGACTTTTCCATGCACCTTGGCCTGTACCTGACAGCAAAGTGTGACCTGGGATATGTGGTAAGAAAGCTTACAAAAAATTACCAGGAGATTGGTTGGGAATTCGTGTCATAAGAACCTCAGGTCCTAATATTTCTGTTCTCATATTTAACTGTGATATCAGGATCATGGTACAAACATTTGTTCATAGGACCAAATGTAGTAATTCACTGATAGAAAGTCCAGCCACATTCCACTCCTTATCTTTTTTTATCTGATTGGGAGTGAATGTATTAGAAAAGGCCTTAGTTAACATTTCAGTGGCAATAGAAACTTTAGGCAATAGTACTGCTGATGAAATTCTGACATTCCACGAAAAATCTTCACAACTCTCCAAAATTTCACTGAAAAACAGAACGTCAGTAGACACTTTCTTAGTCTTACAAGGGGGAGTGTGTACAATTATTAATAGCAGTCTTTGCATGTTTGTTGACCAGAGTGGGAGTATTTCAGTTGATGTCTGGAAGTTGTGGTAGCAAGTAAAATTAATGCATAAAATGCAATTGGATAATACTTCAACAGGGTTACAAGAAGTATGGTCCTGGCTCACCTCCTGGATATCAGATTTCAGAGCCTGGGCAAAATGAATTCTTTATGGTTTATTGATTTTTATAATAATCTTTGTAATACTGTTTGTATTTAACATTGTAACACTTGCTGTACACAACTGTGCTTACATCTTGGAGGCTACAAATATTCTGCTCCCATATAATAAAAAACAAGAATGTTAATGAAAAACAAAGGCAGGACTGTTCTGGAGAGGACCATCATATAATTAAAACTTAGCAATAGTAGTTTAACATTGCGCAGACATAGTCTATAGATGGTGATACATTGAACTATAACAACCATATTGCAGTACGTTGAAGAACCCATTGAAACCAGCCTATGGGTGTGAAATAGGAGAGAGAAACACTGTATCTTGCAGAAAAATATATCTTCCTGATGAAACAACAAAAAAATCAAACCGATAAGGTGTAAGACCCCAGATCTTAATATAACTATTAGTCCAAACTATCTCTTCAGGGGCAGGAAACTAGAATTGTAGCAATACAGCTACACGGGGATTGCTTTGTTCAAGTTCCCTCTTTGGAGGCAAGCAGCTCAAGCTGTAGCACTATTAATAAAGTAAACTTTATAAAAAAATCTCTTCTTGCCTTCCTGACTCAGCAGGATCCAGGAGTGTAATCCTGTTATGATGGCTGGCATGTAAAATTTCCATAACATCAGGTCAGTCTCATGATGTTTGATGGGCATGTAGACTGGTCAAGTGTCAAAAGGATTATGCCGGCACAAGTAGTGGAACTAAGAAAGGACAACTCTTTAACTAGTTTCTTTTTCCTTAATATGTTCCAAAATGGGAAAAAAATCCACTAAGAATAATTACCAAGTATTTGAATTAAAGAATACCTATCTTTCATTTCATTTGTTAGTCATGCCCTAGAAAAGCAGACTCTCCACCCAGAAAAACAAGATCTATGTTTTCAGTTATATATTCAAGTGTGCTAGATCCTAGTTATAGATTTAATCTATAACTAGATAGCCTAATTTCCCATGTTGAAAATGCAGGAAATTAAGCTTTCTAATATTTGTCCTTTCTAAGTTTAGTTTCTGCGTTTTAGTGACAAGACTCTTGCTAGAGGGGGAGAGGTTGAGAGTGTTTATTTATTTTTTCTTTTTTTATTGAACTCACCTGATGAGCTGTCTTTGCAGCTATAGTTTACAGTGTTGGTATTTCAGGTGATTAGCTGAATCAAACTGCCCAATAGGAGGCCATGGCTTAGATGTATGTCTTTGCAAATCTAAATCTAAAAAATATTAAAAATTTTGTGTGACACTGGTATGCTATTGTTACAATCCAGTTTTAAACACAGAGGAACAAAGAGAACTCTCTGTGCATAAAGCTGGAGATGTTTGTTTGAAAATAATTCCAGGACGCGAAACTAAGACCAAACGAGATCAAATGTTGGTGTCAAAAAGATTTGATGTATTTTATTTAACAATAAGAGAGAGAGAGAAATAGAGAAATAGAGAAAGAACTAGAGAAAGAAAGAAAGAACTAGAGAAAGAACTAGAGAAAGAAAAAAAGAAAGAAAGAAAGAAAGAAAGAAAGAAAGAAAGAAAGAAAGAAAGAAAGAAAGAAAGAAAGAAAGAAAGAAAGAAAGAAAGAAAGAAAAAGAAGAGAGGTGGGGGGGAGAGGGGACAAGGAGAGTGACAGGTTAGTTGGAAGCATTTCACCCCTCCATGGGTCCCACCAATGTCTCGTGGATCCCCTACAACTGGTCTCCTTGATGGTGAAGGGTCCCTGTCACCACCGCTGCCGCCAAAGAGCATAAAATCTTTTGGATTAATATATGCTTTGGGCTGGGGGAATGCCCAGGTACCACCCCTGAGGGGCCAGCTTGAAACTGTCCCTTCTGAGATCGTGGGTCTGCTGTGTGCAGGGCTCTGGTGCAGGGTCTGGGGGCCCCTTTGGGGGTTCCTTTGACAGCCGTGACAGCCCCTCAGCTGCCCCTCCACGGGTATGCTCTGCAGTTGGGGCTTTGCCCGGAGTGGGGGCCTCCCACAGCTGGGCTGCTCTGCACAGCAGAGGGTGGTTGTCCCTCTGACCAGAGGCTTTCACCACACACACCCAAAACCTGGCAGCAGATAAGCCTGGGGCTACAGCCTCCACCCCGAAGCTGCTGGGCATGATCCTCTTGTGAAGCACTCTTCTCCCCCAGCCCAGACCCCAGAATGGTGTCAGGGTTATCTCAAATTACCGAGCAGTCCAGGTCCTCAGCCCAGAGGGGCCCATGCAGGCTGGTAGTGGTCTTCTGGTGAAGTTCTGTTATACAGTTTTTGCTATAATCCTTCATAAAAAATGTTTAACCCATATAACACATCAGTCTCTCACAGCTATACACCCAGGGATTTTTCTTAATCCAGTCTGTAACCCTATTTGAGTAAGGATCAGATTTCCCTGGCCATTTGAAAGCAGTATTCTTCATTTCCCAGGCTGTGACTTTTCCATGAACTTTAGGAGCTGCAGATTTTGTATCCAGGCTGACACCGGAATTTGGACCTGAGATGCTATTCCCCAGTAGAGTGGTAGTGGCTTGGGAAATCCATAACTTACGTGTTAGCACTTTCATTCTATATTGACTCAGCACTACATTTCTCATGTCCACAAGTGACATTCTGTCCATTAATGAAGTGAATAGCTAAGAAAAATTTTGCCATAACACAGGCTGTGCATTTCTCCCTTTCCATGGAGAAACTTCCCTGCCTATATGATTTTTAAGAACATAATTAACACAGGGAGGTCATTGATGAGTATGTACAGCAGCCATAATAGTAATAGTGCATATGGACACAGTCTGAAGTGACAGGGTATTCATATTTTCCTGTAGCAACAAGTTGTCTGTACAGGTGCACTTAAGATCTTGTATGCATTCCCCACATGTACAAGCACCTTCTATCTCTGCAAACAAGGATGTGAATTTTTCAGACACAGAAAAATTATCTTCTGTTTTGCTGTTCACATAAGTCCTGAAGCAATACACATATTCACAAAGTTTATCTCAGGGATGATGTCTACAGGTTGCTGTAGGCAGTTAGGCAAGGTGCTGAATGCAAGTTGCAGTATCTAGTACTACTTTTAATGTCAGGGTAAAACCAAGAAGTTGGGTAATGTGTATTGACCTACTACGAATGAAGAACTAAATAAACTGACTTCAGCTTCTAGAGTTAGAGAAGGTTGGATGGAGACATCACAGTAACCTTCCTGCATCTGAAGGGAGCCTGCAAGGAAGCCAGAGGCAACTTCCTCAGGGACTGTACTGACAGGGCAAGGAATAATGGGTTCAAACTGAAAGAGGGAGAATTTAGGTTACATATACAGAAGAAATTCTTTACTGTGATTGTTGTGAGGTACCAGAATAGGTTGCCCAGAGAAGCTGGGGATGGCCCATCCCTGGAAGTGTTCAAGGCCAGGTTGGATTGGACTCTGAGTAACCTGTTCCGGTGGAAGGCAGCCCTTGTCCATGACAGAGGGTTAGGACCAGGTTAACTCTAAGGTCCCTTCCAACACAGGCTATTCTATGATTCTGAAGCCATTATTCTACAGGAAGCATTTCATGTTCTTACACACTGCTTGAATTTTAGTTAACAGTCAACAAGCAGGATTTTACAGGCCATTAGTCTATAAGTGAATTATTGCCCCTGGGTGTTGTAGAAATGAAAAACATTATTTCGTTTTAGAAATGCTCTTTTCTTTGCAATTAAAATTTCATTATGATATTTAGGCACATCAGTTTAGGACATGTGCCTAGTAACTGGATCAGCATTAAAGACTTTAATATTGCCTTTGGAACAGTTGGTGTCAGGATTTATAATCCACAAACTGAAAGAATTTAGACAAAGGGTGGGAGCTACTAGTGTCTGTAGTAGCAAATGACTTTATGAATTTTTAAGTTTATCAAAATACATATACCAAACAGCTGTGAAGAGTGTTTAAATCATATGTTGCAAAACTGATGTTAACCAGTTGAATTGCAAGCATTTTTAAAAATCCTCAGAATTAATTCAGCTATTGTGAATCATTCATCTGTCTATCTTCCAGGGAAGCTAAAAAGGTTTCATAACCTTTGGAGACTGTGTAAAGTACATTTTGTATATTAAAATTGGAAAAAAAAGAAAAGCCACACTCGGAGCATACAAACAAAGACAACGATAAAAGCCAGAGCTTTCAAATTTAAATATGCATTTTAAAAGATGTTCTTGCTTTTGAATTTTCAGGGCTTTGTCAACATATATCTGAGCCATAATGCTATTAAATGCAGATTTTTGTCTACATCAGCTTTCTGATTGAAACAAGATAAAAAGCTGTTGGAATTAATTGTTCAGGTGTATTTGTAGAGCAAAAAATTGTCCCACACAAGTGTCAAGCCAGATTTTTTTCCTTCTATTTGATTCACAAGACATGGGGATTGTGATTCCTTGTACGTTTAAGGCAAAGAGAAAAATTCTTGCATTTAAAAATGACATTGTGGAGAGATCTCTTTCCTAGCAGCTACTTAATAGCATGTTTGTTACTTTTCTTTCATAATATAAAATTGTTTCTGGAAAGACTATTCAAGAAAACTGTAGTAGAACTAATACCACCATTAAAATTATATGATGAATTGCTATTATGTAAGCATATAAACAGGAAAGACTCTAAAGCGATCAATTCTTAACACCTCAGTTGCGGTTTATCCAGAAGATATACTTGTATTTCTTCTTGTTGCATATATCAATGCTGAAGGACTATTAAAAGTAATGAAATCTAGTTTTGGAATCTCATCTTTAATTCCAGTTGCTTCAGTATCTTTTGAAACTGTCTTGTAAACTGGACAAGCATGGTCTATGTTTCCATTTTTTAAAACACAATCTGTTATTGCAAAATGTCAACTTTTCCTGTTTCTTTACTTTTGCTCTCAGAAATCAGTGCTTAAAGCATTTGCTCGAAGCTTCTTTTCAGCCTCCATTCAGCCTATCCTTTCCTATACCCACTGCTAAACACTAACAACAGTTGTGCAGAAATAAGAGATTCCTTACACTTATATTGTTAGCACTTTCTAATTATTTTTTAAACTTATTTCCCTCTACTCTCCTGCAACTTCTCTAACCATTTCTTTTTATGT
The DNA here is from genome assembly GCA_013398175.1 of Climacteris rufus. Lineage (NCBI taxonomy): Eukaryota > Metazoa > Chordata > Aves > Passeriformes > Climacteridae > Climacteris > Climacteris rufus. Next base: position 450,973 of record VZRZ01006315.1, on the reverse strand, counting down.
TTAGGTTATTGTGAATTGTAAGGTGTTGCCCATTTTTACTGTTAAAAATAGCTAGCTCTCTCTGTTAGACAGTTTCAAGGACGAGATTCTGTAAACATAGCTATGTTGTTGTAAAAATTATCTTTTTACATTCCTTTCCCATGGACACAGATCCTTTTGACGGACACTTGTTTTAACCAATATAGTTAGAGACGGAAGTGTTAATTTTCTCCAATGATCTGTGATTTCGGGGGGGGGGGATAAGAATTAAACGAAGGTGGGTTCTCCCCCTTCCGCCCTTTGCTCTGAACACTCTGACTCCGTCTCCTCTGTTCTGCGTCTAAGCCGAGATAAGCGGCTAATAACAGGCAGCCCGGTAATAACAAGGTTTCAGGTTCATGATTCTTCTCTAATAACCTACATGGGAAATTTCATGTCCACATGTGTATTACTTCCTAAATCTCTGTCAGTAGCTTAATGCTATATTCTGACCTCTGTCTCATTTCCTCAGTCCTAGATCTCTTATATCCTGGTGTTACTCCTTTGTAACAGACTGCCAGACTAAACTTCTCAAAGGTAAACCAAATGCACATATCTCTCGAGAGTTGTTTGGCTCTTTATGTGTTCTGATTTCATCTTACACTGGGAAATGATGGGTTATTCAGGAGTATGAGGAGATTGTGCATTGGTTGTGTGGCTTGGTTATTTTGTTTGTGGGGTTTTTGTTTGTTTGTTTTCCAAGCAGTGGCATGGGCTAATTTTTGAGCATATACGAGATTTGTTCCTTTTACAGGTTAAGTGCAGGTGGCCCGTCCACCTCAGTCAAAATCAGTAAATTTTGGCCCAAATTTTGATGGTATATGGATGCAGCTATGATACAGACAAGATTCCCACTTAAAAATTGGAGTCGCAGTCGGTAGGGATTGGGGTATAGCCATGCTCTTATCAGTAACGTGGCCCTGTAGGGCTGTAGTGGTTTAGCCCTGGCCAACGGCCAAGGCCCCACTAGAACTGCTCTTTCCCCCTTCTGAACAGAACTGTATTACTAAACCATGATAAGAAATGCTGGCAGAGGAGCAAAATTAGGCTGAGACAAGGTCAGTGCTTCTAAGTGATAAGTGAACTTATTACAGAGTCAAAGGAGCAAGCAAAAACAAAGGAACATCTCCTAAACATTCTTCCTCCACTGTCCTCCCATCCCCCGCACCCCCACCCCGACAGCCTCACAAACTTTCTCTTCTCCCAGATTGTAAGGGGAACCCAGGGAGGGGTTTTTTCACTAATTATTTTAGTTCTCAGATGCTCAGGTGTTTCCTCTTCTTAGTTATTTATATCTGGAGAGGTCTCTCTCTCTCTCTCTCCCCTTTGGCACCGTGGCACAGTTTGCAGAAGTTGGCATGCAGCCTGCCTGAAACTGCAGCTGCTGTTTCCTCCCAGATCAGGCTGATCCATACTTAGGGTGGGGGTGACACAAAGCTTCTTTACCTCACTGACTCCTGCAGTTCAAGCCTTCTAGGAGTAGAAGCAGTCATCAATTGTGTCTATTCCTCACCAGGCCAAAACCCCTTCTGTAGGAGATCACTTCCTTCTGCACCATCTCCGTTCCAACTTTGATTAAAGTTTCTCACCACAGGCCACGAGAATGTCTCAGTTCCGATGATGCAGGAACCTCCTCCCCCATCGCTCCTCTTCTTTGGCAGACCGGCATCATTTGCTGACTTTCATATCCGATGTTTCAGTTGTTTCTCTTAGTTATTTGCTGTACTCCTTTTCCCCTGCCTAACCTACACCTACGTGACTACATGGCACGCACATACGTACTACAGAGACTGCTTTTTAAATATGCTGTCACAGAGGTGTTACTGTCCTTCCTAATTGGCCCAACTGTGGAAAACAGCACATCAATCTCCCAGGAGCCGTCTGAGATAGGCCCTGACCGAACAGCTGTGGGAGCTTCTGGAAGCTCCTTACAGGAGCCATCTTTTGGCCCCTACCACACCCAAAAAGCTAGACCTCCCAAACTTATCAAACCATCACAAGGGTATGATGCATATGCCCTTTCTGTCAGTCTCAGGTATGGCTGTGCATGGATGGGGTCTGGTATAATCTGCATCTCCACTGCTCGACTGTGGGTTGCAACCAGTGTGGAGAGTACTGGTCGCAGTATTAACCCAGGCTGGCCCCTGTACAGGTTGAACAAGCGGCACATGCCCAGGTTCCATCAGATTAAGTTATAGCCCTGAGGGTACAGTTGCTTGAGTTGACATGTGTCCCCCTCAAGACACAGAGGTCAATGAAGGCTAGGCAGGCGGCATATCCTGCTCCAGGTGGGGAGTCCCTTGAGTCATGATAATACTACTCCCCAAGCAACTGTCAGACTTCACCCAACTTCGCTGTGCCATGGGTAAGGGCTTTGGTGGCTCATGTCATGAGTCACATGAGTTTGGTTTCACCGGAGATACTATCAAATGGGTGGTGAAGCCACTTGATAGGGCAAGAGCATCCTGTACTCCCACTCTGGGGCAGAGGTCGACTCGGTTGCCCTTGTGGGCATCCAGCAGGACCACAGGGAGGTGCGACCTCTGCAGCTGAGCCAAGTTAGCAATACCCCATCCCATCTTAAGAGAGTCAGTTAGAAGAGCACTTCCCATCTCCTGTCCGAACACACACTTACATTTCCCAAGTCATATACCTATTGCAAAATCAAACTGTGTACTCATTTAACTAAAATCTTACAACACAAATGAACGCTATCTGCCCCCAAATGCACACAATTCCACTAGGTGAAAATTTTTTTTCTCCCTTTACCTTGTTTCACCCTGAGAACAGGACCTTGAAACCTATAAAAGTCTTTTACATTTAAGTACTGCTCAATGAGATGAATTAAACTACAGTCCTATAAGAACTATGTGGACTTTTGATCCCAGAAAGTTCTAGGGCAACCAGATGGTAGAGAAGACTTAGGCTGGTTTTGGTATCATGTTGTCTTGTTTTCTTTTAATAAAGGGAACTATTGACACTTTGAAGTGTCATGAAAGTTGTTTAAAACTTGAAGTAGATTCCAAGAAATTACTTTCTGAAGACCAAGTGTGTAGAAGTAAACATGGCGCTGCTTTAGAATGAGTTGTATCTGCAGATCCTTACTGCTTCTCCAATGGACTCCCAATCAGTAGAGAGTGGTGATTTTAAAGTGCTGTATCCAATGGTCCCTTCTAGATTAACAAAATAAAGTAACAAATACACATGGAATCACTAAAGTGGAGGGGGGTGAAAAGCCTCTTTCATTGTTTTTCCCTTTGACTATTGGATTAGGGAGTTAGGATGGTAGTTGCTAAATAGAGAGCAGAAAATACTATTTGTCAGAGGAGTACCTCATATCCAATATTTAATTCCTGAATAGTTTGTTCTGTGGGGGACTCAATTTAGCTTACTTTTCTTTGCTTGCTTTGTTTTCCTTTGTGTTACCAGTACAATCACATTAAAAATCTCTCAGTTAAACTCCTTGGGAGAATAGTCAACTCCCAAACCTGGATTTTTCCTTTCTAAATTTGTTGATCAGGGAGATAAACTCTTTTTTTTCCCCCTCAAGTATCAAGAAATTATGCTTGAAAGCCTTAGAAATTCTAGAGGAAGATGTTATAAGGAGCCCTATTTTGTTACCATTTGCATACAATCAGGACTTTATAACAGAGGCAAAAGCATACTGACAAAAAGTATTGAACATGATCCACTCGTGTAGGTCTTAAGCTATTAATTATGTCAACTAGTATCTTCTTGCTAAAAACTGACATCAACAGTAAGGGAGACAAATGTCATACATAGACTGATGAGACACAATGTCCCATATCACACAGAATCCCAGAATGGGTCAGGTGGGAAGGGATCACAGTGGGTCATCTGGTCCAACCTCCCCACTCAAACAGGGTCTTCTCAGAGCACATGGCACAGGATTGTGTTCAGACAGTTCTGGAATAACTCCAGTGAGGGAGACTCCACATCCTGTCTGGGTGACCTGTTCCAGTGCTCAATCACTGCCCAATAAAGAAGTTCTTCCTCATGTTCAGGTGGAACTTCCTGTGCATCGGTTTCTACCTCTTCCCTCTCATCTGACCCCCATGAAGCACAACCCCATTCCCCATGGCTTCTGTACTGCTTGAGGAGCAGGCAGAGGAATTGGGGATGAAGGAGTGAAATTGAACCTGGGAAGCAGGGCAGAAGATGTTTTCGTTTTTTTGTCTTTGTTTCTTGCTATGCAACTCTATATTTTAACTGGTGATCATTTGGATTAGTTTTCCCTAAGTTGAGCCTGTTTTGCCTGTGGTGGTAACTGATAGATGCTCCTTGTCTTTGTCCTGGTCCATGAGCTCTTCCAGATTACTTAGTTCCCCTCCTGCCTGTTGAGGAAGGGGATTTGTGAGAGTGGCTGGGTGAAGGTTTGGCAGTCAGTCAAGGTCAAACACCTCAGTGCAAAAGTTTTGCTCACTGAACTTGAGGGAGATCAACATAAAGTCTACCAGTAGCCATGAAAGAGGCGTAACTAGGACAGCTGTTTTAATAAATTAAACTTTTCCCTAGGCATTTTCACACTCTGTTTTTCTTAATATGTCATTCACACCTTCCAGATGTGTCTCTTTTAGCTCTCCTTCCCCTGGGATAAAGGACAAACAGTATAGCAGAAATATTATGTTGCTTCCTGTGTAGCTGCAAATGTCCTCAACAGCTTGGGGGAAGAAGAGGGGGGCTTGTGTAAGAAAACAAAATTACTTCCAGAGCTTTAGTTCACATTATCAGGCCTGATATTTGAGTATCATCAGAAGCACTAAACTGACTAAATACATATAGTGATGGTAATATATAAGAGTTTTAAAATAAATTTACAAAGACTGGATGGGTTTTTTTTGAGAACATTTTTTGAGAAGGCATTTGTTTGGTTTTTAACTTGGATGTAATGCTGAGGGTGTGATACCAAAACCAGATTTCTTAATTATGATTGTTCATCAGTCCTCTGTCATATGCACATTTTAATCTCTGATACTTGCTTTCTTCAGCCAAGGTTTATACTGTCTCTAGTACATGTACTGCCACATGTGAGCTTGAGGCAATTCCTTTTAAAGGCCTTTTTTCTTTTCCTTTTTCCATTTTGCCTCTGTTTATCTAATAAGGTTGCAGTTAGATCATGAGGTTCCAGAAATATGTAGCAGCTGTACCTGTCATTGGGCAGGTCTTTATCTGCTGGCTCCCTTTTCTGCCAGCCTGCTGAGCTATCAAGCAAGCTTCTGCTATGAAGATTCTGAAATGATACACTTTTGACAACAGAAGAACACTTTATTCCCATTACATGTAGCCTTAAGTATACACATTACTCATACAATACTGTCATTTATTGACAGTGCTGAACTGTCAGTGATCTAGTTAGCACAGTTTGGTGCTGCAGCTTCAGTTGCTAGACAGAATGACATTTTGCTCACAGAGCTTGTTATTACATTTTGATTTATACAGGGGATTAAAGCCAAAACACAGACTGGTTTACAACAACAACAACAACAACAACAACAAAATACAGCCAGGAATGGTTCACTGTTTGCACAATACTTTACAGAATTTGGATATAGATCACAGCTTGTACCAAACGGGGAGTTGAGTTTTGTGGGTTAGGGTTTTTTGTTCTTTTAGATATGCTTACATCTATAAATGTGAAACTGTTGAATATTGATGAACTTGAAACTAATAGAAACATGAGCTTCAAATTAGATCATTTAAAGGTCCCATGCTAGCATGGAATACAAGAGATCCATAAGAAGAACCTTCATTCTGAATTCAGAGAATTCTGTAGCGATTTGGGAAAAAAAAAAAAAAAAGAAAAGTCAGTATGAACACAATACGAAAGTGAACGTGCAAATATGTGTTTAAAAGGGTTTAAGACTGGCTTGTGTTGGTAGTGGAGAATACCATTTCCAGGACACCACTTCCAGGATGGTGTTCCCAGTAGTAAAATGGAGAAATGTCTGTACCAAGGTAAAAAAGTCTGCACCATGGTAGGATTACACTACCGGTGATTTGTGAGCAGTAAAGAGAAACTCATGAAACGTGGTGAGGACGTGACAGCTGCCATCTGTTTTTTTAATTTCCATGCTGTAGGTGTGAACCTGACCAGACCATTCAGATGCATTTTTTGGTAAGAAAGTGCAAAATGTCATCTTGATTAAAGATGCAAACACAAAAAACCCTTCCCCTTTATAAGGCCATGCACTAAATTTTGTTGCGCTGTACTTTTGCCATTCCAAAATTTAGTATTGTGATGCTCCAGAAAGGAGCAGAAAGAGATATTTGCATCTGACTTCAATAAAATACATAAATTTTAGAAACTGTAAGAAAATCACACATGACTTTTAACCTACTTTAGGTGTTTTGGTCCTGTTGTGATTAGATTAAAGCAACAAGTAAATATTTTCAGAATGTAGGACTCTAGGCTTTCAATATTTTACCTGTATATTGTTTTTAATGTGTATTTCATTAAAAAATGGGAGGAATGCCTTCAAAAATAAATCCTGACCTAAACCCCAGTGTCATTACCCTACATTAATTTGACATTTATGCTGAGTCTAGGCAGTTTGATTTGTACTGAATATTTTTACCACTGGCCTATGTAGCACTGGTCATTTCCCACCTCAGAAGTTCAAAAAATTTTAGATAAGGTCTTCAAAGGTGCATTTGTTTTTAAAATCAGGGTTAATTTTGCTAATTGTCTAGTTTGAGAGGCTTTAGAATATACTTGAATCATGATTTTGCCACAGTCAGTACACTCCTAGTTAGCAAACTGCAATGAGTTTTTTTATCTGAAATACAAGCTCTGAAGGGAAATTCAAATGCTGGAAGACAAACTGCATTTTCATGTAGGAGGGTAAAGCAGAGATGCTTCAAAGTGCTGTAGAAGATTCACTTTGAGCCTCTTTTTACATTACTGAGACTCGTGGCTTAGTCCATTAATAGAAGTCAAATACAGTGCTGCTTAACTGTAACCACTATTTAGAAAAATCTACATTTAGATCTCTTTTTCTATCCTACATTTTCAGTAAACTTAGGCAAGTTAGAATAGTACAGCCATTGTTTTCTATGACACTCCTGATTTCTGCTGAGTGGTCCACATCCAAGACTTTTCCTGACTGGTGGGAAGGAACCTGAACACACAAACCCACAGTCCTCTCACATGTTGACATGTTTGAACCAGAAAATATTTACATGCTTTTCATAAATCATAAAATCTGAATATACTTGCCCTTTTTTTCATTGCACTCCAGATAATTGCACAGGTGCAATGGGCAAAGGATTTGCAGGTATTTACATAAGTGCAGTCTGAAGCCTGCATAGTCTAATAAGTATATCTTCCTGTCAGGTGACCCTCTTTTACATGTCTTGTTTCTTCAACGTGGATACACATATAATTTAGGAACAGACACATCAAAGTAGGATACTGAGTTGGTGTTGCCTCAGCTTGTTCTTGGTACCACTTGTGCTGTCGTCTGCCTTCCAGACACTGTCTTTTCAGCACAGCAGAAAGAGTCTCTCACCACAGGCAGCACTGCTCTAGCTGTGCAAGGGTGGGAGTAGGTAGAATTTAAATCTTTATTTAGGGACACTGTCTTGGTTCTCCACTACGTCTAGCCATAATTTCTTTGCCTATAGTGAAGCAGCAAATTTGATCTTTCTCTTCTAAAAACTAGCTGTTCTCCACTACCAATAATATACATGGAAAACAATAGTCAAAAAACTCATGAACAAAGTACTCTCTGAAAATCTATGAGAACTTTGTGAGGAACTAGAGAGCAAAAACTAAATAAGGGAGAGGAGAGAGAGGAATTAGGGAACTGGATAAGGTAGCAATTAGTAAATTTTAAGGTCTACTCAAGTCATGTTATTTAATATTCCTTTTACTCTATTTCCATGCAGGTAGTGCTTGCTGTATACTATAAGCACCTTTAAAGCTCTAAGAAATGTTAAGATCTTGAGAAGCACAACAGACTATTTTTGGCAGGTTGTAATGTCATAATGACCTTGGACATCACACACTTCTCTTCCTTCCAATTTTATAGTGTGTTAGGGGATTTGTGCAAACTGTATCTCTTATAAAGCTCCAGCACATCTGATAGCAAACCCCTCATATTCTTCCTAAGTCTCTTTTCTGTGCTAGAGTAGGTTTTGTGGTTTGGAAAGTATCTTCTAACAGCATAGTCAACTTTTATAAGAATGTTTCTTGGCATCAGTTTCCATCAGCTGTCCCTCTAAACCTGTCAAAGTTAAGAAACTGCAGCCATGAATTAGCCATCTGGTAGCTGATGATTCATCTCTGTCCCTTAGAGATAGCAATTTTGCTTTACTTTTCCTTAAAACCTGAGTTTGCCTGTGCCCATGAGGGAATAAATTTCCAGGGAATTCACTGGGTTCAGGACTACTGTCCTCCTCGCCATACTCTTTTGAGGAAGCACTGGTAGTGATGGGTGTTTCTACGGCCAAATGGATTCCATATCAGAGCAAAACAACTGTGGGTTTCAGGAGCCATAGATTTCAAAGCAGTCAGGGTTGTTTCCTTTATGTTAAATTATGCTGAAACAGAGATGCAAAGTGTTCCCGCACCTGTATGTACACACTTTCAAACACTGTGCTGGTCAATGATGTTAACTCTTCCTTTATTTATTGGCATTCTTTAATGAATAGGGGAGAAATTTAAGATATTGGTTGAAAAAGTTTCACTTATTCTCTGCTCTGTCCTGCCTGTTAGTCTTTAAGAAAAATAAATGTGAATGAGGGAACACTGGTAAAAGATGATTTCTCAATTTCTAGAAGTCTTTATTTTACAGGGAAATGACCCCTTGTTATTTTAGCATTGTTAGCACCCTTAAAAAAATAAAAATAACATAAATGTTCTACTTCTGCATCTATAGAGGAATGTGATATTTGTATACTAAAAGGTGATCACTATTGAAGTTATAATTAGAATGGGAAGAGGGAGGAAATGGTATAGTAATTAAGGTTGATCTGTCCTTTAAATTCATCTCCATAACATTTAAATGCATTCATTAACTCAAAGCATAATTAGGAGGCATGCCATTAATGCAACCGTTCTGAATGTTTATCAAATTACTTCCAATCATCTCTGTATCTTGATGACACCTGGCAATCCAGTGTATGGACATCAATAAAATACTAATTATGAAATACTAATTGTAATCACTCAGTAAGGTCTAAAAAGAAACATCACTGCTTAAATTAAATTAAGTTAATTTTATTGACTTAATTATTGAAGGATGAGCTGTTCCAAGCTGTAAAATTCTGAACTGACATTTCAAATTACTTCCATACTTATAATTAATGCCAATTCTTCTAAAAGCAAAGACCACAAACAAATAGATGCTGAAGATAATAGGTCATGCAAATTAGCAGACGCTTCCTCACCAACTGCTGAAAAACAGTATCTTTGAAAATGGCTTCTACAATATTTTTTTCCTTTTTAGTAGAGACAAAATACCCACAGAAGATCTATAATTTTAAACTATTTTTTTTAACTAAGCCTGCTGTGTTTGTCATGTAGATAGATAAACTTACAATTGCGATAAGAAGTGTTCATTAACAGCTTGGCAAAATATGTATGTAACTCACAACTCAATCTGCTCTTTTTTCCCCTCTTTCTGCCTTTGCAATCTCAGTTCCCTATATCTGGTCTTGCAGCTAACCTGAAGGCAATGTACTTGATCATTACTCTTCTTGTTCACAATGTCTGTTGCGTTAATAATACAGTGGATAATCTGTGTTGAAGGAAATGTTGGTATCCAAAGCTTACAGCTATTCAAATAAGCCTAGATTTGTTTTCCACTGCTTTAGGGGGTGTTTAACCCATGTTTGGCTTTCACTTGTAATAAGAATTAATTCAGTGTAGGCATGCTATAAACTTTATCAGGAGTTATTCACAGTGATATAATTAGTTTCTAAAATGATTATGCAAACAGATACAGACTTAAATTCAGAGCTTTATTTTCTGTCATACAAGAAAGAGTAAAAAAGCAATTTGGAGGGAAAAGGATCGTTTTGGCTGGGATAGTGTTAATTTTCTTCACATTATCTTGTATAGGGTTGTGTTTTGGATTTGTGCTAGAAACTGTTGGTAACACAGGGATATTTTAGCTAATGCTGAGCAGCACCTTCACATCACCCCCCAGCAATTGGACTGGGGGTGCACAAGATGCTGGGGCACAGCACATGAGAGGGCACAAACAAGACAGGTGACCCCAACTGAGCAAAGAGATATTCCATGGTGTAAGGCACTATGATGAGCATGTAGTGCTGGAGGAAGAAGAGGAATGAAGAGGGGAGTGAAACACTCAGAGTAATGACGTTTGTCTTCCCAAGAAACCATTACATGTGATGGATCCCTGCTCTCTTGAGGATGCTGGACACCTACCTGCTTATAGAGAGCAGCAAATGAATTGCTTGTTTTGCTTTCATTGTGTATGTGGCCCTTGCTTTCCCTATTAAACTGTCTTTATCGCAACCCATGAGTTTTCTACCTTTTGCCCTTCTGATTGTCTCTCCCATCCCAATGCCAGGAGTAGGTGAATGGTTGTGTGGGGTTTAGTTGCTGGCTGGGGTTAAACCAGGTATGGGAGGCACTGCTTTGTAGACGTGTTGGGACTGTGGCAAGGTTTTGGTGCCTTACAGAAGTAAGGGTTGTTTGCTGTCTGCACAGTATTTGAAAGGCATATTATTGGATTTCTTTATGCTGCCACGGATACTGCACGTATGCATATGAGAATAACCTGTTTTTCAGGTCAGTTTTTTAGCACATAACTGAAAGCTAAGCCTTAGTTTTAAAGACAAACTAACTGGAACAACAGAACTAAAATATCTTAGGTATGCAAAAACCTTGGATTTGGCAGAATGTGTGATGAAATTAATCAAAATTGTATCTGTTCTGTAGTACTTCAGAAATTAGTGTATAGCTTCAATCAGGTATCTCCAAACAGCCTCAGACATCCTTAAATCTGTATCAAATGCTTTTCAATTTCTCCAGGTTTTCGCCTATAAATATTAATATTTAATTGAAATTAATGTGACTATGATTCCATTACTTTGCAGTAATGAGGTGGAATTATATTATGAGAATGTTTTCTAGGTAAGATGCAACCATCATAAATGTGAAAGTAAAGTCTTTACTCTTGGAATATTTTCATTTGTAGAGGATGACTTCAAAATCTTAAAGAGTATCAGACCCTCCAATAAAATATAAAAATCATCAAAATCCTTTACTTTTCAAGGGAAGTTAGTTAATAATATTTACTGTAAAAACTATTCTGATACAAATATACTCTTATGCAGAACCCAGAGGTGTGTAGGTTCAAACAAGCAGAATTTAATTTTTACAGCCTTGTAATGACATTAAAAGCTGCTTTCAGACAAGATCAAAAAGTTAGGTCAATATCTGTTGAACTCAGCAGACTCAGCAAGGCCTTTACTTCAGAAGCATAATACCTGAAAGGATAACTGCAAAATACACAAGCATCAAAAAGAGCAGAATGATATTCCTGCCTTATTATTGGTGGTAGCTTATTAGAGTTGTTTAAAAATTTTGCTTTTCTAGGTTTACAGGAAATTTCTTGGGCCAATATCCTGTGTGGTGTTGGCCTTCAGATTTCCATGTTGTTTTATCATAATGATATATCATTATTTCTGTAAAGATGTAACAATGTTTAATGTGTGCATTTATTTAGCACTGTTTTCACATCCTAGCATCTTTTTTACAAGTAGTTATTAAATATTAGTGTTAGTAAATTGTGCTTATTTTCTTCCCTGTAAAAAGCATACCATCTTGATATGCTGCATTTCTGTTGGATTATTTGCATTCCAAGACATATTCCTGGTTAAGACAGCAATGTTTCAGATGCTTCGATCTAGTTTAAGAATTTAAAATTCTTTCTTTTTCTGTTTGTTCTTTTTTTTTTTATTTTTCTGTTTTTCATTCATTTATTTTTGTAGCAATATTTTTAAACTGCCATTGAGCTGTTCCAACACATTGATGGAGCATCTGCTACCAGGCTGTTTGATTCTTCAGTTGTTTTCTAGATGTGTAGAACAATTATTTTCCTCTGTCAACACAGGCACCTCTGTACTTGTCTTCAGTTGAACTCTGAGAAATCTTCTCTGGAGAAATGTTTCTCCCCATGACAGATTTTGCAATTTTATCACACTCTGATAAACAGGTTTTCCTTTTAAAATTGTTTCCTCCCAGGCTGGTATCACCTAAGATGTAGGTAGAATCTCTACTCCATCATCCAGATTATCAGTGACAAATGCTGGACATTTTCAAGGTCTCCCCTGGGGGCTTCTATCAGACTGGCTACAAAATGTGTGCAGATAACTTATCATATGTAGAATGGCCTGGGTTGGAAGGAATCTTAAAGATCATCAAGTTCCAACTCCGTGCCATGAGCAGGGACACCTTTCACTAGACCAGATTGCTCAGAGCCCCATCCAGCCTAGCCTTGAACACTTCCAGAGATGAGGCATCCACAAATTCTCTGGGCATCCTGTTCCAGTGCCTCATCACCCTCACAATGAAGAATTTCTTCCTAATATCTGAACTAACCCTACTCTCTGTCAGTTTGAAGCCATTCCCCCTTGTCCTGTCACTCCAGGCCCTTGTCAGTTCTCTCTCCCCATCTTTTTTGTAGGCTCCCTTCAGGTACTGGAAGGCCTCTGAGTTCCACAGGGGAGCCTGGCTTCCCTGTAGATGATGTAGCACATGTAAATTACATTATATTAATCAAGTGGGAATAGAGAAGATGGGTGCAATCATGTAGAAAGCAACACTGCCTAAAAAGGTCTTGGGGCTACCACAAACTTCAGGCTGCTTTTGTTTGGGGTGGTGCTGGTGTTGGAAGTAAGAAGACATTTGGTAATATGGCCAGAAATGCTCAGGGAGGTGTTTAAGGTGTTCATTTACGGTGTAATGTGGGACTGGTGGAGGAAGAGGGGTGTGTCTCTGATATGTACATGAAATTTTGGGATGGACCAAGACCTAAGGAACCTAGCAAAAGCACAAGAATGAAAATAATGTCTTGTAGCAGCTTGAAGCTTGCTGCTTGCTGCTTGCTGCTTGCTTGCTGCTTGTGAGAAAAATCCTTCTCCCCCATGGAAAGTATGGAAACAATAAGATAAGCACCTGTTGTTATTGTTCTTGTACAATATGTTTTGGAATAGGGTGGTGTAGAACCCAGCCAATCATATACATGGGTTCCTATTATAAGAAAGGACAATACAATAAACAGGTGACTGATGCTGGCTGGCTCTAGACCCTTGCAACCCAAGGCATGTGCTGTCTCGTTATTACGGATCACTGTATTTGCTGCCATAATGTCTTTTTGTTTTTATTGATATCTTTGCAAGATCATAGTTCTTGGTTTGTAGTAAGGACACGTTAGTGAACTTGTATGACAATTCCCCATCTTTGTACCTCCATGAAGCCTATTTCTTCAGCATACCTCAATGCTGATTACTGTGCCTACTGTCACAAATTCACTAACACTAATATAACATGGCCTAGAGGAAAATCACAAGTGGAGGGTTTTCAGAAGGTAACAGCTGATTTTGCTAATGAAAAATTGGAACTTTGTGCTCAGTGACTTCTGAATACAAGGCTTACCGATTTTAATCCTTTTCTTTTGTCTGACTTAGTTTGTCTTGGCATCCTTACCTAAAGAAATCTTTTACTGAACATTTGGATGGAAAAAAGGCCTATTTTGCCATAGCCAAAGTAGCTCTAAAACGACAGTAGAGTATAGTTGGAAGACTGAGAGGGAAATGTAAACCTATAATGGCCATGAATATGCTGAGAAATTACTCCCTTGCAGCATGAGAGCTTACTGTATTTTGTGCAGTGTGGCATATTGTACAGTACATGAGCTGCAGAGATCTTGTCATGTTAGACTTTTCTTCTTAAAATGCTAGACAGTTTCAAATACTTTCTCTTTAATCCTCTATGACAGCACGTGAAAAATTTTTAATGAAACTTCATTTTCCTTTTACAAAAATTAGTGTTTTAGCAAACAGTGGAGGTGCTAATGATATTAGATGCACAAACTGTCAGTCAGAAGAAGAATAGGAAAAACAAGCCAAACTTTGGATTGACACACTATAAACAAAAAAGACTTTTCAAATTTTGTAACAGTGAGAGGGACTCATGCAAGATTACAACTTGAAAAACAGGAAGCTGAAGACTTACACCTACAATAATTATTCCCTGCCTAGTGGAAATGTCTGTCTGAAGAACAGGGTGGGAGTTTCAGAACCCATCATTCTCCTCATCCCAGGTTATGAACCAGGCTTCTGGTCAATAGCCTGTGGAGGGAGCTCTTGCTTTCAGAAAGCAGAGTTCACTGTGGGATGAAGGCTATCACTGGGTTCCAACAATACTGGTAGCTGTGATGCTTGTAAAAATATCTCTTTAGCATAATCTGCAGCAAAATTAATGTCTTGGGCTTACTTTTGCATATTGCCTGTCCTTCTCCCTTATCAGTTGTCTGTCTTCTCACAGCAAGGCTCTTTCTTTCTCCTTCTTAGGCATAGACTGGGAGATTGAGTACTGAGGCTGACTGAACACTATTCTGACTAACCCAGGAGGTTTTTGGCCTTGGCTGTTAGCAGGATCCAACTTTATGTCCTTAGGAAAGTTGATGAAATTTAAAAGCTTGTTATTGCACCTATTTCAGTTTCCATGGGAACACTGATAAAACATTTCACTTCTCCTGTAATCTCTTTTCATTATCTTCCAGAAGATAAGTAATCTGCTACCTAATTTTCTGGGTACTTATTTCAAGTAATGTTTTTTCTTTTTTCTTTTTTTTTTTTTTTTTAATATTAGATAAAATTTGGGAGCTGCTTGTCTGCCACTCCTACAGTCTCACCACAACTGAACGTGTATGTCACCAGTAAGAGCAAAGGGTGGACAGAAATCCTGGTTTATGAATGGAAATTGTGAGATAAGGAAAAGTGGGATTCAATTAGGAAATACAATCATAGAATCATTTAGGTTGGAAAATACCTTTGATAGGTTTAATAAGTTGGTATTCCTCCTGCACTGGACTGGGAAACACTTGCTTCAGAGATGAGCTATATGCAACTGAAAGGAAGGGGTTGTTCACCCATTCAGCGGTCAGAGAAGTAGCACCAAGGTCATGGTATATTTTGCCATGGTATGCCCCAGAATCCTCTGGGATCTCCAAGATTGCAAGAATTATAATGGAGTCCAAAATGTCTCTCAATTCTTTGTCAGAAGCTTTGTTTTATACAATCAGAAAAGTTCTGCAGTGATAGTCCTGTATCTTAATAAGTTATTGTTAGTCAGGCAAGTGTCTGAGAACCTTGATGCATTATTGTTTCTCTGAGAGTAGCACTGAACCAAGGAATAGACAAGAATGAGAATAAGAATTTCTGAAAATACACTGAGAGCTAAAGTAACTTCTATGTTACTTTAATTTTATTTTTACATTAGAATCTCTTCTGAGTTGTAACCATCCAAACCCAGGTTTGGCTCTCAAGAAAAGTGGATAAAGGAAGCTGACAACGCAGGAAGAAACCCCAAATGGGTGTATTTGCTCTACATGATATATTGGCTCTGGCTGAGACCATAGGAGAGCTCACAGGGCTCTGCTTTGTGTTGGTACCTAGAGAGGTTTGAAGAACCCACACATGTTTTGGTACTGCTGGGCAGTGCTCCCACAGCAGCAAGGCCATCTCTCCAACATACATCCCCTCACCCAGTAAGATGGGAGTGGGCAAAATCTTGGGAAGGGACAGAGTCAGGACAGATGACCCAAACTGATCAAAAGTCTGCTCAGATATAAAAGCTAAGAGAGAGGAGAAAGAGGGAGGACATACGTTATTATATTTGTCTTCCAGAGGAACCACTATCTGTGCTGAAGACCTGCTTCCTTCAAAGTGGCTGGACGTTGCCTGCTGATGGGAATTAGAGAATAAAATATTCTCTTTTTTTCCTTCTTCCAAATGCAGCCTTTTCTTTGTTTTATTAAATTGCCTTTGTCTTTTTCCATAGGTTCTTTCCACCTTATTTTTTCCCCTCCTGTCCTGCTGAGGAGGGGAGTCATAGAGTGGCTTGAACTGGCATCCAGACAAGGTCAGTCCCCCACAGTCCTTTTTTGGCATCCAACATGGGGCATGATAAATTCCAAATAAAGGTAGTGATTGGGACAGGTAATGGGCAAAACATGGACCTGAGCAATGTTAGAGAGTTACAAGATCATAGGGAACTTTCAGATGTCATAATTGTGGAGAAAGGATGAATGATGGATTGTGTGTAAATTGTCCACTTTTATTCAGTATTGTGATGATGATTTTGGAGGACAAAATTATTTGTTGTTGTTGATGTGAGTGAAGTTTGTGAAGATTGTGTGATGACTGTGGATTTTAATGATAATATTTAAGTCCCAGAGATTGGCAGTGGAATGTATTTGGTTTATGTGGCAAGCTTTCAGTAGCGGGGGTGCTACAGGGGTTCCTTCTGTGAGAAGCTGCCAGAAGCTTCCCTCGTGTTCAAGAAAATCAATGCCTGCTGGCTCCAAGGGGAACAAAATGCTGGCCAAGGCCAAGCCCAACCGCAATGGTGATAGTGCCTCAGGAATAACATTATTTAAGAAGAGGGAAAAAGTTACTGCACAATGGCAATAAAATTCCCTAATGGAAGTATTCTTCCCTACTGGAGCATTTCTTAAAGAACTGCAGCCTGTGGGAAGGACCACATTGGTGAACTTTGTAAAGGACTGGATGTCATGTTAAAGAAGCCACACTGAGCAGGGAAAGAGCATCAAAGCAACAGAGATTAAGTGTTATGAAATGATCACAGCTCCCATTTTCCACCTCCCTGTGGATGGACAGAAAAGAATCAGAAGTGCAGCGGAGTCTGGGAAGAATGGACTGGGGAGAAGATGGCTTTAGTTTTGTATTTATTTTTCACTGTTCTACTCTCTTATTAACTGGCAGTACACTAAATTAATCTTCCCAAAGTTGGGTCTGGTTTGCCCATGCCAGTAATTGGTAAGCATCCTTATCTGAGCCTTCAAGTGTTTCCATTGTATTTTCTTCCTCTGGCCTGCTGAGGAAAGCAGAGTGATAGAGTATTTGGTGGGCACCTGGTGGTCACCCAAGGTCAGCCCATGATAGTGAGTAAAAACTGATATACTGGGAGTGGACACTGCCCTGTTGAACCATAAAGTGCTGCCAAAAGCTCAGAGTGCTCTTTCCTTTACTAGGAATAACATCCTTTAGCATGACTGTCATTCCCAGCATACAGAAAAAGCATTCAAAGTTTGAAGCCCTAGTCTCCAACTATGACCCCTGTCATAAAGCGTACCAATTACTTAATTTTATATGTAACTAAATATGATTTAAACAATCTAATTTCCAGCTGACTTTCCCATAACACAGGACTATAGTCATCTTGGCTATCTGCTACCAGTCTCCCAGATGCTGCCCCTAGGCAGTGTTGAATAAAAGAACTGCCTAAGGCACTGGGCCATGCCAGCTCCCACTCCAAGTGCTATCTTGCCAAAATTCCCTGATAAATGGATCCGTATTCAGCCTCTGGTAAACGTTGGCCTCTGGTAAACAGATGTTGTATCCAGCCCCTCTCTATAGTGCAGCTATCTGGAGTGCTCTTGGAGTAAAATAAGAGAAGAAAACCAGGACCAAAGTCTGTCTGTTCTTGCCTTTGCCACATTGAGTACACTCTAGAGAATGTACTTATTTTTCAGATTTGCTGTCATAGTCTTTTCTACTGTAGTACAGGCTGTTGTTCTGCAAGTGTATACTTACCTCCTCCCAGTGCATATTGCATTTTTAAGGTACATGTTTCTTGGAAGGTGCAAAGACAAGAGGTCCACAATCAGCTTTATCTGGTCAGCTCCACAGCAGAAGAGTTACAACATAAAATGCTGGAATAATTTAGGCAATGCAGGAAAGTAGTTGGAAGACTGCCAACCTAATACAAAAGCTGTGTATGAACCTTACTCATACTGAAATAATAGAAGGAATTTAATTCATTTTAAAGGCCTATTTGAGAATTTGCACCAACTGGCCAGTTAACTTCAAGTAGGGGTAGTGCTATATGATCACAGGATATTATCATTTGGAAGAAAACCCCCAAAAGTTGATGACAAATTAAATCTCTATCTAGAGAAGATCTTAAACAACTCTGACTTTCCAAAGCTTGTCTTGACTTTGTAAGGGAAATCTTGATAAATTAAATACAGAACAGGTATTTTTTTATTAATGATAATATTCAACTCTGAAAGCATCTCTGAATATTTAAAAGCACAGACTCTTTTGCTATTCCTGTCCTCATTTATTTTTCTTTTTGTAATTAATCTTCAACAATTGTTTCTATTATCTTTTAAAAGATTATTAATGTAAATCATCTATGGTATGTCATTGCAGTTGCATGCAATCAAATATAAAAGTCATATACATATATTTGTATTTTGGTTTTATACACAAATCTATACCATATTGTCTGCTATTCTCTCTGCTTTCATGTTTTCATCCCTCTTTTTCCCTTTTTATAATTCACAATGTACACAAGTCCATACAATTTACCGCTTGTCCCATTCTTTAAAAACATTAGCTTTAGTAAATTCTGTGTTGCCTCCCTAGGAATCTCATCTGGCAGGAATTCCTGCACCACTTTTACACAATATTCCTGTCATCATCTAGCTTCAAAAGGCCAGTTTAGTGCCTTGGATCTGAGAACATCCACTTCTCTATATTGATTACTTAAGAAAATAAGTAATATTAATAGAAAAATCCTTCCTTTCACTCTAAAGTGTACATAAAGTGTATTTAATTGCCAAAGGTGAGTGTCACAGAGCTGTGATTTGCACTGTATGAATATGGAGGATTATGCCATTGCCTCACTCCATAAAATTCTAAAAGTTAGATCATACAAGACTTGGAATCAATTCACATGGTGTTTTCCCTTTTTTTAAGAGTTTAAATCCAGTCCATAACGTAGTTAGAGACATACTTGGCTTCATATTGCTCTGGAGTGAGGTCTGTTTCGGTCAAAGCTATTGCAGTTGTTCCATCTGGGAGGGTAAGTGGTCACTGAGCCAGAAAGAACACTCAAAAGATTCAACAAAACTCCCTGCACACTCTTTGAGTGTTGCCTAATCCATAGTTTGTTATCACCGCTGGAATGCTGGAGACGCAGAAAAGAAAGAGACAGAGCCAGCTGTGTTCAGCTTCAGAGGAAAGGAAGGAAGGGGGGGCGACCCACCTTCTTTTAATTCTTATATACACTTTTAGAAATCACTGTACATTGGAGAAAATTACCTATTCCTCCTTTAACTACAGTGGTCAAAAGAAATGTCCATCAAAGATCTGTGTCCATGGGAAAGGAATGCAATAACAAGATAATTCTACAATAACATAGCTATGTTTACAAAACAATAGACCTTGAAACTAGCTAGTATGGGGCTAGCTATTTTTAACAGTAAAAATAAGGCAACA
This sequence comes from Climacteris rufus, assembly GCA_013398175.1. Classification (NCBI taxonomy): domain Eukaryota; kingdom Metazoa; phylum Chordata; class Aves; order Passeriformes; family Climacteridae; genus Climacteris; species Climacteris rufus. The sequence goes on along the minus strand of VZRZ01006315.1, from coordinate 431,428 downwards.
GTTTGTGCTACTTATTTATTGCTGACAGCCACAAGAAAATAAGGAATTGAAAGTGGAAACAGAATGGAGTGAAATGTGACGCTGTCAGTGAACCAGGAGTTGCTGTCAGGGAACTAGCAAAGATAGGGGTACACTTTATTGACCTTAGTCCCTCTGAAAGGTGCCATTACGTTAAGGAGGCCACAAAAGTACCCTAACTTCACTTGCCTTTCAACTTTTTATTATTTAAGGAAGAGGTTTACAGAGTCTGGTAGCATGTAGAAGGGTAGTAATTTTTCTAAAATAACTGAATTTTTATATTCTTACACCACAGAGTATATCCACTCTATTGTTCCTTTTGACTAATGACAGCATTTACTGTTAAATTGTTAAGTCAGAATTGTAATTAAACCTTATAGCTCAGGCATTTAATAGTTTTTTGTGATAAAGAAATTTTCTGGGTTTGGAAGAGGAGGATCACTAGTCAGGAATAAGAGTTGGATTTTTAATTTATTTTGTAGTGTCAGTAGTGGACGACAACAAATTCATTTCTTGAGCTACAGTTTGGAGATAGGAGTTATTTACTTTTTTAAAAAAATTCAGGCATAGCAGTAAAATCATGTAAATTGAGGAAAAAATAACTTCTACAACTAAGTGCTACTCTGAAACCTTCAGGTGAAAATTAAAGGTAGGATCTTGTTGATTTCTGCTTTCTGCAAATGATTTTGCCATCCTCGCTCAGATGCAGATAAAACATCTACTTATGCATTGCATGTTGAGATTCTTGCAAATTGTGGTTCAAGACAGAGAGGATTTATATTGAGCAGGCAATAAACCTGCACAACATCACAAGATGTTTTCACTCCCTGTCTTATCTATATAATTTGTGTCAGTTTTTACGCATGGAAATCTACAGGAGAAATACCCCTGGCCTTCCATGAGTGAAAAGCAGGCTTCCCTCAAGGGCCACCTCCTTTCCAAAGCACACAGGGAATGTGGGGCTTGCAGAGGAGTTGTTGTCAGAGCTTTGACTGCAGCAGCTTCCAGAAGCCAAGAGACCCATTTGTTCAGGGCTGTTGTGCCAACATGTGGAGTAGAAATGCCACTGCTTTGACCAAAACCGGCCCTGCTCCTCATGCTCTTGGTGGAGGTGATAGAAATGTAGCTGTTTTTTTAACGATGCTGTTCCACAGAGCCCAGAAATGTCAGTGATCTCCCTGTACTGAAGATATGTAAGGTCCCAAATGATGCAAATTCCCTTTGGCTTTCATGAGAAAAGGCATAATGTGTGCGAAGCTGAACTCTTCTGTCCCACTGTATAAAGAAAAAAAAAACCAGGATTTTTTGGGTTTCTTTTAAGTAGCATATTGAGTATGTGATGACTATTTAACACTTATTTCATTCACTTCTGGCAATAAAATTTATTTTTATATATTCTCTGCTATTGGTTGAACGACAAAGTGGCAGTAAAATATTTCTATTTCAGCTTAGAGATGAGGTATCTGTGCTCCAAAAAATCTGCAGAACAGACAACACTAGATCCACTGTGACTTTATACAAACAGCAAGACTGATCTTTCTGGGTAATGGTGCTACTTTGCCTCTTTCATTGTACATATTATCTCTGTTATTATGGGTTATTTGATGTTGGTATGCTTCTAGAAGCTACTGCTGTTTAGAAACTAGCTGTAATCTGGGGTTAAAGATTTATAAATCTAACAGAAAATGTGAAGATAAGCTAAAAAGGTTTTAAACAGAAAAGTCATCTACAGTGTTGGCATACTTTTTCTAAATTGATACAGAACATATTTTGCAAAGGTATTGAACCTCAGTCCAGCAAACACTAGATGCAGCCACACATGCAGAAAAGATTTTCTTACTTATGCTGTCTATCTTAGTCTAAAGTCCAGAAGCTGGATACAGCTCAATCCTTCAAATTGCCACCCATTTCTTCTTGGCATCTCTCCAAGGGCCAGATAGACATTGGCATTCATTAGGATGCCTTGCTCATGTGAGTTTTAATTGTGTTTCCTGAGGGTTGGACACATGGATGAATCCTCCTGCATCAATTGACAGGAATTTATCCCTGCCTTATGACTAGAATGTTAGTTCACATGAAACACACACCTGTTACATGGTTGGTTCAGCTGTAGAAAGTGCCTGAGCTGCCCAGCTGCACTGTGGGGAAGGAATGAGGCATGGCAGTTGGAGACTCCTTGCTGAGAAGGATGGAGGGTTCTGTCTGGTGATGCAACCTTCTGTCCAGGAAGACTTGCTGCTTGCCAGGGATTCGAGAGGACATCATGGAGAGGCTGCAGAATCTTCTTCGCCCTTTAGATGGTCTCCATGAATGTTTTGGAAAGGATGATGAAGGGCCTACAGCACCTCTCACATAAGGAAGCCTGACAGAGATGGGACTGCTCAACCTGGAGAAATGAAGGCCCAGGGTGGCTCTCAATAATGCGTATAAATACCTAAAGAAAGGATGCAAAGAGGATGAAATCAGGCTCTTTTCAGTGGTGCCCAGTGGCAGGACAAGAGGCAATGGGCACAAATTGAAACACAGAAGATTCACTCTGAACCCATGGAAACACTTTTTCACTGTGGGGATGACCAAACACTAGAGCAGGTTGCCTGGTGGGCCTCTAGAGTCTCCATCCCTGATGATATTCTAAAGCTGTTTGGACACTGCCTTGGGTAATGGGATCTAAAGGACCCTGCTTGAGCAGCAGAGATAGATCAGATGACTTTCAGGTCCCTCCCACCCTCAACCATTCTGGGAGTCTACCATGTGTCTTAAGTGGTATAGTCAGTAGACTCCTTGACTATAAGGCACCAAAGTTGTGATAATACAACAGGCTAAATCTCTGAATAAAAATAATTTGTATTTTATTTTTAAAAGCAAAAGTAACTTCTCTTGAAGCTGATACTTTTTTCCTTCCTAGACTTCCCTCATGAATTAAAAAAAACCAGTCATTCTACAAGAAGTGCTTGCAGTTTGACAAAGGTCAGATTTGGTAAAGCATTCTTGGTAGACCTTTTAAGCAAGCAAAAAATTTTAACCAAGCAGGATAGGTTTATGTTTTGGATGTTCATAGACAAGTGTCAGAAAATTAGTGGGTTTGGAAATTTTAGGCATGTGAAAATGTGAAACTTGGCACTCAAGATCATGCCACCTGCATGGAAACTGAAGTCATTTATACTGACAGGGGACCTGGATATAGAAATGTGTTTAGAAAAATACAAGAGAGGTTGGTCTTTTTTAAAATAATGTTTTCAAAAAAAAGTGAACAATAGAAAGATACTACAACAGCATTGCTTTAAATTCTGATAAGGTTAATATATTTTTCTGAAAGTTTGGCATATTTGAGATTTTTTTTTTCCTCTTTGGTAATAGTGATATGCTACAAGTACTCTTAAAATGTATCATATGTCATGCAAAATTTTCTTTATATAATTATCCATGGACACTGTACAATCATGAAATTCCAGGAATATGTCTCATCACTCTCAGCTCAGAAGAACAGCAGATGGTGTTTGCTATTGGGTTACCCCAGAGAACTCTTTTCTTTTCTTTTTTTTTCCCAAGCTTGAGTTTATATCTGAGTATATATAAATTCCATTATTCAATTTATATAAGCATGCAAGGCATAAAAGTGACCTGTAAATAACGTTGCTTTAATAGCCTTAAATGCTGTTATTCCAATTGAGATTTCCCATATCGAAAGTAAAGGGTAGTGGTAAGGTGTCTAGTTACAGGGGCAGTTAGGTGCAGAGTGCACTTTTTTCAGGAGAGCTGGGATTTAAACTAAATATGCCACTCAGAAAATTGAAAATATGTTTTCGAGGCCAGATTGCAAGTGCTTCTGGGGGAAGTATGGAGGCATTGCCTCTCTGCTCCAGCTGTCTCTCACTCCAGCAGCACAGGAGGGACTAACATCAATACAGGCACCTGAAAGAGGGGCTCTATTTCCATATTAATTGCCTATTTCTACATCCCAAGGGACCTTGGGGTGATTACTTTTAGGGCCAAAATTATGTGGCTTAGATCGGAGAGGGATAAATGCTTCAAGAGATGCCAACACTTGTCCCATTCTAAGGGTAATCCTCACAATAATACTCTCTGAGAGGGCAATAACAGAGAACTCAACTCTCAGAACACACTCAGCTACATTTCCTAGAGAAAATATGGTTTAATAGTATCTAAGTTAATAATTCTGATATCATGGAAAATGAAAGAAATTGATTAATATCACAAGTAGTGCTTTTGAAAAAAAATTCTTTATTGCTTCAGAAACTATTCAGAGAAGTGCAAGTATATCTGAAATTCATATTCAGATTATGTCTGTTAATTATTACGTTTTTCCTGGTGCCTTCTTTTACCTTTTGCCTATTGCCTGCTTTTTCTTCTCTCCTCCTTTTTCTTATCTCTATACACAAAAATTTAATAGGTACTTCTAAATAACCCTGAAATGGGTAAAAAGTCTGCATTTAAAAATAAATTAAGCACAGCAGAATGTATTGAGGGTATTTTTTTAAATGGGAAAACAGTGTTAATATTAACATGTTAAACATGAGTAAGATTAGTGGCTTAGTTTAACCAGTATTTTGCCGTTGGTAATATGGCATTTCTGCTTTCATTTGTGGAATAGATATATTAATAGATGTGTTAATAGATGTGACATGTCACCAGTCTCGAATTTTGAATTATTGTTATTACCTGTATATACAAGAAATCAATGCAAAGATGTATGTTGGCATACTGTGCTGGTTTGAATGTAAACCAGCAGGGGAAATGAATCCCAAATAAATATTGAGAGAGATTTTAGCTCAGAGTTACAATTTAACACAAGAGTTACAATAAATGTAGTAATACAGAAACACTTGCTTAAACCAACAGTCATGATATAACCTGGCAGTGGTAGCAGTGCTGTTGAAAGTGGTGGTCCTGTGGAAGGGCCTGGCCCCCTTCGGGAGTGGGAGTTTGGGTTCTCCGCTCGGTGTCCACTGGTGGTGTTCTTGTGGTACCCCCCTTCCTGGGTGGGGAGTTTCACAATACAATGATGTCATCCTGTGAGTCATGGGATATTCCTGGAGTCCTATCCTGCTGGTAGCTATTCAGTTTGTTACAGCTCATTAGCAGGGATGACCTTCTCAGGCTGGATGGGACTTTGCTGCTGCCTCCCTGGAGGATGTTATCAGTGCTGAGTCATTGATGTGGAGACAAAGAAACATTACCCTACCCCACAGAGTTGTCTCCCTTTCTTCCTTATCTAACACCCAGCTTGCAGCCTGGAGTGTGGGGTGTACAGTGGACAGCTGTTGCAATCAACTGTCATTAACAGCTCATCAAGAAGTGATGGAGATGGTGATAGAATACACCCTTTGGTTACACCTCTCATTACAACCCAGGACACATACTTTCTTGCAATTTCCTTTAAAAACTAAAAAGATTGTAAAATTCTGAGGCATACTTGTTGGTATCTTCTTGTAAAAACCGCTAATGACTCTGTCCTGCTGTTTCTTCTCTTATTTTATTGGTCTACAGAGATTATCAAGTATAGTCTATGTGGGAATTAATTTACAATACATTATTACTGAAAATAAAACATTTTGAATATTCTTTCAAATATTTGTTAGCATTTTATTAGATGCACCATCCACCTCTTTGCTGTTTCCTACATGCCACTGGTGGGTTAAGCAGAATGTACTATAACACGAAATTAGCTTTCATCCTGGTTTTTGTCCATGTTATCCAAAGCACCAAGTTAAATGTGTGGCCCATGCCTTCTCTTTGTGTCTCATACACAAAAAGCAGCATGGAGCCCACTCACAAACCAAATTGCTGATTAAAAATAGGTGGATTTTTTTAGAGTAATCTGCCATCTGCAAGCTGTTTCTTCCCTGTAACATGCTGAGGGTAAAAAAAACCAATACATTTTGGAAAGAGGAAAACAAACTTCTCTGTACTTAGCTCTGAGTTCTGTGTAGTCAGTCAATATATTACAACGGAAATGGATGACACCACAAATTCCTCCAGTCTAGTTATATGTTTAAAAGAAAAGTGTAAGGCAGGTATCCAAACTGAAAGGAAAAATAGTAGTATGTGTTGAAGGGCAGAAACCCTGGGATCTGAATTCTAGTTTTACATCTGCCTGGAAGAAGAGGTTTAATAATTACTTCCTCCTCTTGGCATTTCTGATTTACCAATTTAATTCTCCATTAGCAATTGTTTATTTCATTTTTATCTTTTGTCTTTTTGTCTTTTTTTTTGACTTGGCTTTTTAGGCTATATCCTCCTGACTGTTCAAATCCTGAGAAATGAGGTGACTGGAAGCTAAATTGGCAATGTTTATGACTGTTACAAGAATCTAGACTAAAAAACTTGCTTCACTTGCTCTTAAAAATTAGAGACCACATAACTTGTATTTATTAACTTGCTTAGCCTATTGTCATTTGATTAACAATGACATTTTTTCCCTGCTTATGGATAAACATAAGATATATTCCAGAAAACAAGAGGTTTGTTACTCCCAGGTTGGATCAGGGACGCCCTGAGGGCCCTTCCAGCCTGAATCCCAATATGCAAGAAACCTTGAGAAGATGCATTTTCCTAACAAACAAACTGTGAACAAGTATTATTGAAGATAGGAACTCAAAGAATGAAAATGAGAAACATAAGCCTAAAAATTAGATTTCACCATGCCAAGATAAGTGTGCTAAACATTTCACATTTCCAAAGGTATAGAAATGAAGTTGGTAGGGTGGTGGGGGAGAAGCTACTTTTTTTGTTTTTTAAATGTGCAATAAAAAGACTTGTCTTGAACTGTGATACACTGGTATTTATCTGTCGAAGTCCAAAATGGGGCCATGAAATACCTTCTACTCAGTCTTTGAAAGAACTTCATTAAGTTTACTGAGTCATGTAACACAGTAGCTGTGTTTGTCAGTTGCTTCCCTTAATGCTTCTGAACTCAAAAGAAAAAGAAGTATCACAAAGGTTGATTGTCCACAAAGTTCATTTAAATAGAAGGAAAAGCCTTGTAAGCGAATGTTTTCTCTCCTTCCATGACATGATAGAATCCTGCCTTGGTTACCAGGGAATTAATCCACTCCAAATAGTCTTAGAAATGCTCTTCATTCAGGATGAGCTCTGATCATAACTTGAGCAGTTCTTAAAATCAATTGACTGCAAGACATAACTCAATAGGAATTACAATCCTTTTATTCTAGCACTCACTTAAAAGCTTCTTTTGTTGTTCCAGTAAGATTTACAATGGCAGCAGAAGTAGACATTGCAGAAGTAGATTCCAGTATACGACATCCTGTTGTAGCAGAAGAGAATGCAAAAGAACTTAAAAAAACCCGCAGAACTTGAATGTGAATTCTAAAGGCAAAAATTTATAATTTTAAATGTTTCTTTTGCTATAAAAGATATTTCTATACCTTTTATTGTTCAACTAAATAAACACAAACATTATGGAATATGTATTCTCCCTAAAAGAAATATCTCTGGTACATAAAATTTTTAAAAGGGATCTATTTGCTTTTCAAGGTGAATAGCCTGGAGAAAAAGTTTTCTTGAATTAATCTTTACATTTCATATAGAAGACAAACATATCAGATTGTCATGATTTTTCTTGGTATTTGTTAATAATAACCAGTCCTTGTTGCAAAGTCTTTCTCTAGGAGTGGTAGGTGTCTTTCAATTATTTCCAAAGGTTCTTGTTTAGAGAATAAATCAAAAGCTAAAAGTAGAGATTCTTCAATAAGAGGACATAGACTGAAAACCTGAAAATTTACATAAATTAATTTTTCCATCAGCTTTTATAGAAGTTTAGGGGAAAAGACTAGAGACTGGATGCAGTAGCCTATAATGTCACTCTTATCAACAGTAGTGCCAGGTACGGTATGGGAATTTACTGCTGAAGAGGGGTTTGAGACAGGAGTATGCAGCCCAAGTTTCTGAGAATAAAAATTTATTTACATTCCTTATCAATCGAATGCCATGGGTAGGGATATCTTCCTCTAAACCAGGTTGCTCAAAGCCCTGTCCAACCTGGCCTTGGACACTTCCAGTAATGGGTGAGCCATAACATCTCTGAGAAACCTGCTCCAGTGTCTCAGCACCCTCACAATAAAGAATTTATTCCTAATATCTCATCTAAACCTGCTCTCTTTCAGTTTTAAGGTATTCCCCCTGGTTCTGCCACTACATGTCACTGTGAAAAGACCCTCTTTTCTGAGTCCCCTTAGGTGCTGATATAAGGCTAATAGAAGGTCTCCTTGGAGCCTTCTCTTCTCCAGGCTGAACAACCCCAAATCTTTCAGGCTGTCTTCATATACTTCTGCAATGTAACACATATTTGGCTTGAGCCTCCTTTTCCAAAATCTCCATTTCCTCTTGACTACAGCTGAATTGAAAGATCCAGTGTACCCGGAAATAATGACTAAATACTTCTGTAGAGAAAACATAGATGATGAAAGCTCTCAGGTGATAAAAATATCACTTTACCTGCACCACCTAACAATCCTCATAATTACGCAAATACTTTTTTTCTCTGAACTCAGAAATCACAAATCACAGTAATATTTTTTTTTCTCCTTTTCAAGATATCAGTCAGGAATATTTCAGTCTTGTTGATTTTTGGAAGAGCCAAATCTAATTTAAATTCTGGATTATAATAAACATTGGTCACCTAGTAAAAATGGGAAGACAGTAGACATCAGTAATATCAAATTTGCTATCTGACATGCTGAAGAAAATCTTAGTGTGTCAATAGGCTGCATATTTACCTTGACAGTAAAAGGAAGTGTTAAAAGCATTAACTATAGAAAGATATTCCATCATTGTAATTTCTCTAAGTTATGCAGCCAATAAAAATAGGCTTCAGTAGAAACATTCATGTTAAAAAAAAAATAGAAATGTAATGAATTGAAATAATGGAGCAATTTCTTTGGACTGTAAAGCAAACAAGGGTAATTTTTTTTCCCCCAATTCTGTTGTTTCTTCTCCGGAACTGTAATTACTTACAACAGAGAAGAACACTTTATCTACAGAACTCTTAAACAGCAAATTTCTGGAAATGGGAATAAAATAAAGTAATATGAAGGAATTATTTATTAGCCAGCCCAATATTAAGAGATGCTTTTCTGTATCTGTTTTACATGCCACTTAAATACATTCTCAAGCAAACTTATATCACACCCTGATAGTGACAAAAAGAATCTTTCTTTTTACATTTTTCATTCTCCTAAGTTGCAATAAAAACCTGTACTATAAATGACCTTTGAAATAAAACATCCAGAACAGTGCTCCATAGCTCTCATAAACTCTAATTAGTTGGACTTTTTTTGCTGGAGGAATGTGTAAAAGGGCACAGTAAGTAGAATTGTACTGCTACTGCTTATACCTGTAAGTAGCCAATGTTTAATTCAGTAGTCTTAGTTTTCAAACCCACAGAAAGCGAAGAGAAGCAGAATATGTCACTTTGTATGTGCAGCTCAGGCCCGTCTGGGTTTCTTATTAAATACTCAGCTAAAAAGTACCTTCTACAGCTCTTTTATAAGATTTTTAAGCCTTTATATGAATCTACTAAATAAATATATTGACAGGAAAAAAATCCAGTCTGCTGCCACCACCACACTACCCCCACCCCTCATTAAGAGTTATGGTTAGGGTTTGTTTGAAGTTGCTTTTATTTGGATACATCTTCTGGAACAGTATAGCCTTCAGTGTTAGTAATTAGGCAAAATAGGAAACTCCAAAGAAGAACTGAAGTGCCTGAGGTGTGAGGCCTCGGCAGCCTTTGTCCTTTCTAACAGGCTGGTTATTCGTAGCCCTGGGGCTACAGACGGCTTACATTGAGATCTTTGGTGCCCTTTTGGCAGCAGAACTTTCGGGAGCTCAGGCAATGCACACACATCATGAGCCATTCTGAGGGATCCAGGAACAGACACGCACATCAAATTAGTACCCAATCCTCTTCATTGTCATTTTAGAAGTTATGTTAATTCTGAAAGTTGGTATTGTTGTTGTTTCTATTGTATCTGTTCTGTTCATAACTGCAGAGCTTCCTATCAAGGCTTTTATTCCTAAATTTCCATGAAATACTGAAGTGGCAAAATAATACCAATTGCAATATTCAAAGACACCTGTAAATGTTGCATTTGACATGGACTGCCAGCACATATCAGCAGCACTGGATTTTTGCCAGAACTTGATTAGGTTGTCCAGAGTTTCATGGGTTAGGATTTCTTTGAAGTTGATTTTGTGGGGGTTTTGTAGTTTTGTTTTACCATGATTTATTCAAGGAATTTTATACTTCGACGCATTTTTTCTAAAAGGATACCTTGTATAAAAGGGTCGCGCCAACAGTAAATCATTTGTGTGATAAAAATTTTTCATTTTACTTCCGCATTACAAGATAAAATATATTGAGCACCACCCATCCTTATTCTGGTAGGAGATTTCTTGAGAACAGACCTCTCATGGCAACTTGATGCCACCAGTGGTGAGGCTGTAGCCCTATGAGGTGGATCTAAATGTTCTGATGCACTATGACCTCTGAAAATAATGAGTATCATTATTTATTTATCTTTATGTTACACCTGTATTTCTTTCTTTCTAAACTTCTCTTTATGCACACCAGAGCTTGTTTTCAAGTAAACGTGCAAGAAAGTTGGAAGAACAAACATACATCGGCAGTTTTGATGTGGAAATTCTCTAACTTTTTAGAAATTGACTTTACAAATTGACATTTTTTTTTAAGAGATATTATTTCTTAACCCTACAGATATATTCCAAAATAGTGGAGTTATCTTCAAGTGTGTTTTTTCTGGGATGAGAATGAGTATACTTGAAAACATACTTCTACCTTCTTTTACTTTGCTTTTAAAACTGGCCTAATTGATATAACAGGAACCTTTTTATCATTACGTAGAAGACTATTTTCCACAGAAGAAAAAGAACTGAACTTTTCGTAAAGATTAATCTAAATGTCACTGTAGTGACAGCTCAAAATAACAGGTGCTGCAAGTAGTGCATTTGTGCTGGAAGTCGTGTATTATGGGACTAATTTTTAACTTTCTTCTCAAGTTGTGAGTTTACTTTTCCTGTGAAATCTAGGCATGTCAAACATTTTTCCAGTCCCATGGTGGCACAGTTTTGGGGACAGAAATTCAAACATTAATATTCCATGTCTTAGCTGAGAAGTTTGATCACTATAGACTCAATTTCTGCTTTTGAAGAATAACTCCCAAGAGACAATGAAATCCATGAGAGAGTAGCAAATTAGCCAGTAGTGTCTTAGTTCCGTCTTTCTTTTGTTTCTCCCCTCTTTTTGATCAGAGCTTCCATCCCTGTCAAGAGATGTTTTCCAATTCAAAAGTTTTGATGAAATGGATATGTTTTCAATGGGGAAAAAAAAGACTGACAGCACTATCAAAATGTTTCTGGAGAGCAGGGTTTCTAAGAGTTCGACAAAATTCTTATTTTTTAAGTGCAGAAATGATTAGATTGTTAAAAGCAGTGAAATTATCCAAATTATCTCAAAGCTAATGAAAATACCTGTAACATTCTCCATACACAAGGACATACACTGAAATTCTCAATCTAATGAAGTGAAAATAGTTTCTAAATATTTTTTCCATGAAGCCAAGATTTTATCCTCTTATAATTTTTTAGGGGCAAAGATGAAGTACAATTATATGCAAGTAAAAACAAGTATTTATTATTAATATAATGGAAATGTTAAGTTTAATAATTATTAATCCAGACGTAATTGTTACAGAAAGAAAAATAATGCAGTTTAAATCGTTAAATGTACATGTCTTAATTTCTGCAATGCTCACCCTCCCACTGCTTCTCTGGTTCCTGAGGTGGGGTCTTTCATGCTGGTGTTAAGAGGAGAGGTGTGTTATGGGGGTGGGTCCTCAATATCTGGAGTCCTTTATGGCAGGAATAAGATGTTCATGTTGAATGCTGTTCCTTCCTTGGTCTAGAAACCACTTTTGGTTATTTTTTATAGATTTTGTAACACAGTTTTGCACCTTTCCACCTCTTCACTATTGTAATAGGACTGTGTTTCCCTACACTGTCTTTGTGTTAGTCATAGATATCTTACTCTGCACAATGTGCTTGTTGCTATAAAAACTGCATTTGTATCACACAGACAAAAGTAGGACAAATTAGCCATGGACATTTATTCAGTTTGTGAAACTGCTGTCACAGCAAAAGTAAGTGAAATGAAGCTGTAGGCAGGTCAAGAAGAGTTCACACAGAGCAGGACTGACAGACCTCACTGCTGAGGCCTTGCAAACTCAGTACAGTGCTTATGGCAGTGGCAATGCTACGCTACAGGATAGCAACCCTTAGTGATAAGGAAAACCTGTGCCACAACAGCCTTGAGAGGGGACTACCCTGCCAGTCCACTGCAATGTGATTTCTGTGGTATTAGCAGAAATCACTGCTCAACCAAGAATGAGCTCAGGACACCTAAGAGCCCATCCAGTGCACAGACCCTAGGAATACTGTGTGGTAAGGAGTGATTTTCAGGAAACTGCAAAGACATGGAGCAAAAGCCAGTAATGCCTCCCTTACCTCTAATACCTCTAATACTTTCCTTCCCTGGTCACCTCCCGTGCAATCACATGACATGGGCTGGAGCCCGGAAGTGACCCCATGGGGCTGTGAGACTCTCCAGCCCTCAGAGGAAGCTGAGGAAGTGTATTCTGGGATCTTGAGTTCTGACCCTGAAACCCGGCTCCTTCCAGTTTAAAGCTTGTTTACCTGTTCTCTATTGGTGCACCTTATCTAAGACTTATTTCCTGTTTCCTGTTTACAACACACTATAAAAAGTGGTTAAAACTGTGCAATAAGTCTCCATTTTCTCGCCACTATCAACGTGTGAAGATCTCATTATTATATCCATAATAACACTGTGTCTACGCAACCTCCTAATTACTAATGGCCTGGACACAATTTTCTAAAACCACAAGATGCCTACAGACCCCGAGGCTTGCACACTCTTCCAGAATAACTTTTTAATCTTGCAGTGTTGGAGAAGAAGTTAAAAGCAGTTGACAGACTCAAATTTTGATTAATACTCACAGTCTTGATCCTTTTCCAGGTGAAAGACCACTAAGTAGCTGCTATGTCTTACAATTGAAATAACAGTTGCCATCCCTTGAGGGTGAAGGATGCCACAGGCAAAAGCAATTAAAGCCTTGTTATGCTCTACCTGTTGGCAAAGCTCATAATTCACAGGTAGTTTTTCTACCTGCATCTTGAATAACGAGGTGTACAACATTTACAAGTCAGGGCAGTAAAACAGACATGACAGTATCTCCGTTCATCTGCTCTGCCTGAAGATGAGAAGTTTCATTAAAGCATAGTGCTACAAATGTAGAAAAACGTGTGAAAACTGAAATTATTGTATGGAATTACAAGTTTGTCTATGCAAGCATTTACATGTGGCAGTTCAGAGAAAATTTAGTTTTGTTCCATTTATAGGTCTGTGTGAGTTTTGTGGGGGTTTTTTGTTTTCTTTCTGCATTTCCTTTCTGTGTTTTGTTCAGATCTCAAAATAATGAAAAAGAATTGATAAGCAGTGTATAAAACTATTCAAAATCAATCACACAGAGATAATATGGCATTATTAAGTGTTGTATACAAAGAACATAATGAATATTAAATTATCATAATAATTGCTATTTTTACAGTACCTGGCAGGTTCTTTTAACCTCTAGGAAGGAACCCTAGTGTTTCCTTGACTTCTATACAGTTCATGGTGTCCATAGAAATTCTTACCTGCCAGGGAAAATGATGGCCACAGTTTTGTTAGGGATATTATCTCTTGATAAAAGCAGTATCCTTTTTCTAAGAGGTGTAGATGCAATTGTGTAGCATGAGGGAAAGGAATGTCTTGCAGAATTAATGTCATTTTTTAATCATAGTTTGATATTTTCTAAAATGTTTTCTTGTAACTTTGTGTAGCCGCGCTAGCTGGACGCGCTCCTGCCGAGGGCTGGGGACAGGCCCGAGGGCGCACGGCGTCCGGCACTGGCTATACGCCCTGGTGGTGCAGGGGCTGGCTGCCGTGCTGCAGCACTTTTCCCCTCACAGGCTCCAGCAGTGCCTAGCTGGACGGTGCCGGCTCCTCTGGTGTGCGGGTGCCCAAAGCCCGGTGGTCTTCGGCGCAGCGGCGAAGGCAAAGACTCAGGAGGGGCCTTTGCTCGGTGATTTCAGCTCTTTTTATTCAGGGTAGGGGTCTGGGCGAGCCAAGGGGTCCGGAGCAAAAGACCTCGCTCCTCCCCAAACAGGCTTTCTTATAGGGGAAGGCGAAGGGGATACAACCACTAGGGATACAGAGATTTGAATACAGCCAATGGGCAACCAAGGAAACCAGAAATTGCTAGAACAT
>VZRZ01006315.1:365147-416713 GCA_013398175.1 Climacteris rufus | reverse complement strand
CGCCTCCCCAAACAGGCTTTCTTATAGGGGAAGGCGAAGGGGATACAACCAATAGGGATACAGAGATTTGAATACAGCCAATGGGCAACCAAGGATACAAGAACTTGCTAGAACATAACCATATAAGGAACATTACATAACCGATGAACTAACCAATAGAAACAACTGAAAGGGAGCATGGCAACTAGGGCACCCTAACCAGGGAGGCTGTCTCCAGGGGCAGCGTGCTAGGCTTCTCTCCACCATTGCTGGGGCCTGCTGACTCTGGCCCTAGCCGTGCACGCCGCCACAACTTTGTACTTTCATATTTTACAGATCATTTGTCTATTATTTTTCAGTGCAATTATAAGCCTAAATAATCTCAGTTCCAAGTCTTCTTTTATTATTTTTTTTAGAGACCCTGTTTTTCTGCATTTCCTTCAGCAGTGACTGCTCATCCCCTGTGAGATAAAGCAGCATTGGTCAAGCCTTTCTCTAGAAAAACAGAACATTGGAAGCCTGAAGACTGAGCTTTCTATAACAACAGCTTCCAGAACACTCTCTTATCCAAAGGCTCCAAGAAAACTAAAGCAATGTAACAGCAGACTAGTTAGGGTGGACAGTAGGATGGACTGAAGAAGCCTTCCTCAGAGTAGTGCGGAGCAGATGGACAGTGTGAGGTAGCCTGTAAGCTCTGATTTTAGCCCCATCCCATTTATTCCCTTGGAGAATTTAGAGTGCCATTGGTGTCCTGCCTTTCACTAGGATGTTTTCAATTTACTACCAGCAATAGTTGTCTTTTTTTCTTAGTTCCCACCTTTGAGCAGACCAAAAGTGATTCTTGTTTATTTAATGAGATACAGAAAAACCATGTCAGGAAGACTATGTCAAAATGTGTTTTCTACATAGTATTTGAGGCCAGCAACATTGCTAGTTGCTCTGGGCTCCAGTGCAAATGAGTTAGCTTGCCGTAGACATGACACTGAGTAGCTTTTGCTAGGAATACTTTCTCCTGAGACTCCAGTGTCCAAAGTGAAAATTCAGCTCTGGGCATGAAAAAAAATAATATTGGTATACTTGACAGTATTAAGCTGATAAAATTCTAAAAGCTATATTCAGATTGTAATAGTGTCTCTTACTAAACCAAAACCATAATTGAAAATTTACTGCTGACCTATTTTTAATGTTGTAAGACTTAGGCTAATATGGCCCGCAGCACTTTCCTTCCAGATTCAGATTACTATCAACCAGATAGGCACCCAGCAACATATAATCTGAAGGAACTGATGATTCATTGTCAGAATCCAACAAAATAGAAGAACTCTATCTCCTTGAACTATCCAGCTAATGTTTTCTTAGGTTGCATAATGCATTATGCATTATTAAATTCTTAATAAGTCACCTGATGGGAATTAAGAATCTCCTGAGTGCATGATCACCAGTTGCCTGAAATTGTACTTCTCAGAGAGAATCTGGTGATATTCAGGGCAAGTTATTGCCCAGCATTTTACTTGTCTTTTTGTCAGTTCAGATTTCTAAAGAGAAAATAGGCAGGTATTTCTGACTTCCTTAAATTTCATAACAAAAAAAAAAGTCCAGACTCCTTGTAAAGGCTGGGGTTTTTTTTAAAGAAAAGGGCATAGGAAAATTATCTTGTAACAGATATACATCAAAATCTAAAGGAAGTCTTTTAGCTAAATAAAACTCAACCGTGTTGTACTTCATCATGTTTCCCTTTTTCTGTCCTTTCACTACTTTCTAATGGAAAAATTTCACCGCTCAAAGACAAAAAAATAAGACTCCTTGGGCCTTTCTGTGGTATTTATGGATGGACTAAACCAGAAAGATAATTTAGTGGCTTTGAGATCCCTACGTCCTTAACCTTTTCAATGTTGAGAAGAAAGGAGTAATGAATGAGCTTTAATTGTAGTCTACAACTTACTGTAGCCATCTCTGGTTGAAAAGCTATAGCGGCAGCTATCTAATGCTGTTATGCTTAAAATCCTGTCAACACTGGCATTATAAATCCCATTTGACTGTTGTTTGGAACTTGGCCATAAAAAAAGTGCTTCACATTGAACCTTGCTGTGCGTGCCTATAGGCTAACAGCTTTTCCCTTTTCTTCATGCATATTTTAAATTAAATGGGTTTTCAAGGAGGCAAGAATAAAAGAAAGCTATACTTAAGAAAACAGGTGTTCGCATGTTACTTCATTTATTTTGTCTTTATTGCTCAGTTGCTAAAGAAATAGATGAAATAAAAGCATTAATTTTATTTCTTTCCTATCCTTTTCTCACACTCACTCATTTGTTGCTATCATCATTCAGGCATGTGGTATCTCTTCTTCCTTCTCCTACCTCCTGTCTATTTCATCTGTATTTTCAGTTTGTTTCATTTTTGACACACTTTCTCAAGTTTTTCTAGGGTCTTCCAAATGGCTTCCTGCTTCTATTCTACTCCTGTTCTAATGTAAAGCCTCTGACAGATCTTTAACTGCAGCAACCACCCCTTTTCTTTCTTACCTATCTTTCTTTATTCCTGCAGTATTTCTCACTTAATCTGACTTTTACATTCTAACCTTTCTACTTTTCACTGTTATCATTAAGGCTGCTGGTTGAAATATGAATGAGAAATGTTGGTGTCTTCACATATCTGTTTAGTTTGTGTCTGTCTGTCTGTCTCTACCTTCTTGTGAGATGTAGTAGAGCACTGGTTGAAATAAAGGTTTTCTTCTCTGTTTTTTTCTTTCCTGGAGTTTTGGTGGGGGGGTTTTTTTGTTGTTTTTTTGTTTGTTTGTTTGTTTGTTTGGTTTGGTTTGGTTTGGTTTGGTTTGGTTTGGTTTGGTTTTTTTGTTTTGTTTTTTCCCCATTCATGATACACTTCTTCTGTACAGGTCTGGTTCTGCACTGGAAGAAATTAAAATATCACATTACAAGAATTAACAGCTTTCTCTCATTAAAGGCCCAGGCCTCAAGGTGGTATCAACATACTTTTAAGAACCTTTCCTAAAGCCATCATTACAGTCTGAACACACATCACATCAGGCAGCACATTAAGGAGGACAATCTATAATATTTTAACCAGAAAATACAGAAAAAAAGCAGTAAAATTAAAATGATAATATAAAAATCTATTTGTTAGTGAGGTGAAATTTTTGGTTAGGTAACAACACCGTGAAAAATACCATAACACAGGCAACTTGCCTTTGTCTAAAAATCCTTCTATTTTACACAGGAATTATAAGGAAAAGGGTTTCAAAGCTGAGAAATTCTTTAGTCAAATTAGGACTGATTAGTCACAGTATACACTAGCACTGAGACCTTTCATATCTTGTGTACACTGCAGAGGGAAAACAAGTAGCTACAAAAATATGTCCAGGGTGGTGGTGATTGGGTATTACTATATTAGCACTATGATATCACAGAAGTCTTTGGGACTCACCAGTGAATTTTATTTGCTGTAATGGAATTGCTTATTCCCATTTTCACATCTGGGTAGGCAGGGGAAGTATAAAAAAATAAAAATAATATCAATCTAGTGTTCTGTAATTTAACAATATAACTAACTCAAATAGATAAAGAGGGGGAAAGTACTAAATTGAGTTGAGCTCTCTTCATTAACTGAGTGCATTTGAACAACTTTATAGTGTGTAATATGGTTAAGTCAATACAAATTTCTTAGGCCATCCTGATACTTTAATGTGTCTTATTTATTCTTTGAATCCAAATCCATAATACTATGTTCTTGCTCACTGTAGTAATTAATATTCATGTTTCTGTGCGAAGGTATTACATGGAAATACAGATCTACCAATGATTTTCATAGCAGTCAGTTGTTATTTTTATTACATTTATTTTATTAAAGATAAAAAGCTAAAGATATTTGGTGACTTGCCATTTACATCTATCATCCACAATCTTTGCTGTTTTGCCATGTAAATATATTAGCTGAATAATTTTAAGAGATTAACATTCTATCTGAAAAGATTTTCATTCTTTCTTACAATTATATGTGTAAAATGTAGTAATTGTGACTACTGACAGGACTAGTCACGAACCTGATTTTTTAGTCAGTACATTTTATTTAAAATATTTCCCTAAGTAAGCCTTATTTCGGTGATCATAAATTTGGCATCTATGGTATACCTAATGCAGTTTGCTAGCCAAGCTCTTCAGTTCTAGGATCAGTTATGAGTAAGAGTACAGTATAATTTCACCACAAATTAATACCCTCTGTCAACATGATAAGTATCAAGCTGGATTTTTCAAACAGTCAGCTTTTCTCTCATTAAAGTATGTGCAGACAATAAGCTTTCTTAAAATGAAAGGAACAGGGCAGTCTTAAAAGCAGAGTTATCAGTATAACATGAATAAAAATGGCAGAACAGGATTCTGTCCCAAGCAGATAACACAGTAGTCTAAATAAAATAATGTACTAAGTCTGTCTCTTTTTTCATTAAAAAACCCAAGGTATTTCTTATGATTGTCACAATAACTTGGTGTTTAATAACTATCACCTGGACACCAGTCCAATTTCTTTTCTTATGGTCTGTGATGACATTTTTAATGGTCTTGAATAGACTTTCAATTGTTGCATTTGGTTTCTTTACAATTTTGTCTGAAAACAGGGAAAAACTACCTATTTGTAAACATATGGGTTATCTATTGTTATGCCTTATCAGAGGAGTGATTTTTCTCAACTGTGATGATGTAAAGAGTGATGGCCAGGTATCTGCATGTCAGCACATGTACTTGGTCACCCTCTGGCAAATGTTCCATGGAAGGAGCTATAAGGAGGATATTTAGGTCTGAACTTGCCACTGTGCATACAAGAGTTTTCTTGTCTCTATACAGAGTTTTTCTGTCTCTAGTCTATTGAATCCAATACTTGATACCCAGATGATAAATGTAACAAGTAGCATTTTTGTCTCTGGAACTTTAATCCTGCCTGCCACTATGGTGGGTAACTCCTTTGTCCTGTGGCATCAGGCTTAAATAGACTAAGAGGCACAAAAATGAAGTCATTGTGCTTGAAAACCAAGCCAAGAACTTTTTTCATCTTTGTCCTCTATATTTGAACAAACATCTGAGTTTTACATTTTTCAGTTTAAGTCTGGGATAAAGCCCTAACATTGTTACATGATGTTGTGTTGAATGTTGTAAACTTCCCTGAAAATATCCTTTAGTATCGCTATACTGCCTTAAATAAATACATACTACAAAGAAAATGAGTCTGATTTTTCTCAAAAACATGGTAATAGTTAGAAAAGGTTAATTATGCCTTGTTTAGGCTGGTTGGTAGTTTGGATCAAAATAGCACTTGTCTCCAGGTGGTGATAGAAAGCATAAAAAATGAAGCACTTGGAGAAAGAACCAGACTTCTTCAGAGTTCTGCACTTGTCCCATAGGGACAAACTAGAATAGAAGAGTAAGTGCTGCAATATTCTTATCACAAGGCTGCATTTTGCATGTCTTTGAAATGTCAAGAAGTTTTTTTGCTTATTTGAAGGGAGAATGTTGCCAAAAGAGGTACTGTCAAATTAATTGAGTACAATATTTACCAGTTTGCCAGAGACACCTCCAAAATTTATGTAAAGGAGTAATGACTGGGACATTGCCAAGATCTCAAAACATTTTTCTACTTAACCTCATAAACAATTGTCATCTCCTGTCTTATTTTTTAGCTAGAGTTTGCAATTTCATAGAGGAAATGATTGGTGGTATCATGCATCATTAACTATGTGGCCGAAGTTTAAGCCTCAGACACAGTGAGCCAAATTAATTTTTAGCGTAGAACTACAGACTCAGTGTGTTACATGTGGAGCCAGCAGAGGCTGAAATCACACAGAAAGTATTGATTTTAGATCCCCCAAGAATGGTGTGTCTCATGTAATGCTACTGTTATCTCCTGCTGATTCATCAGAAATGGCTTTCAGGGAGTTCAGCCTTTTTGGCAGAAGAGACTTTTTGATGTAGTGGTAATAACATACATAGGTATTTATAATGTGCCCAAAACCATATTACCTTAATGGTTGAATAAATCACCAGCTAGAATTTTCTCTTTCTTTTCTTATTTTGTAATCCAAACAAATGAGGATGCTTGGGTGCATTGTCTATGAAAGCAATCAAGCTAAGTATTATGCTAATACTGGGCAAAATGACTTTGTGATTTTTTTTTCCTAATACACATTTTTCTATTCTGAAATTTAAGGATATCCTGCCAAAGGACAATGAATCTTCAAAATACCTTGGATTTGTCATAGTTCCAATTTTTCTGCTCTTCTTGGAACTTCTATTTTAAATTACAAACTTAAAAGTGACTTGTTAGGTCACTGTTGGTTGAACCACAGTATTTATTATTGAGTGGAGTCAGATGAATACAATGATCTGGAGATTTGATAATTCCTGACTTTTCAGTAAAAAATTGTCAGACTCTTGAAATTGTGTGTGGAAACCAGCTCCTGTGAGTTATTCATTAACCTTATGTTTGTAGTGTAGAGAACCTGGGATAACAACTTGAATCATTAATATGTGTGACTGCTGTTTCATTTTTCTTTCTGGCTGGACCCATTATTACTCACTCCCATAAATTCACTTAGGGGACAGTTCCCAACTGACTTCTTTTCCTTGAACAAAACTCCTTTAAGCTCCTTGACACTCATTGATGAAATAGCTAACTCTGTGCTATAATGTCCTTGATTTTAATGATACATTAATGGTACTTTCTCATTAATGATACCTGTGTTACACCTCTCCATACTTTCTCTTTATTATTTTGTTATCCCCTTAAGCCGCAGACAATGTTGAGATAAGATCTCAAGGCTTCAATTGGAATAATACCTCTAAAACAAATTTCAGGAGCCCCAGACAAGTCAAAAGACTCTCACTCAATGAGTTTAGCATTTTATAGGCAATTGGCATTTATGAATTTAATAATTAAATATAAAGATTAAAATATAAGCAAAGAAAAGCTACAGCCTAAATGAAATTTGACTTGATTAAAACAAAGCATTTCAGTGTTACTGAACTAATAGTATACATGATTCAGTTTGTCTTTTCATAAGTGTCAACTCTACCGCGGAACTTTCTGATAAGCTACACTTTGGTTACATTATTGGCAAAATAAGTATTACATTTATAATCAATTTTAAAGTAAATATTCAAGCTTTACACTAAATACTATAAAATATTTCATTCAAATATTATTAGAAGGGAACAGAATTAAATATCATTTTAATTAAATCCCAGATTTTACTTTTAATTTTTATCCTCAGTCTATTCACTTACTAAATTGTTTCAGAGGTTATTAACTCAATACTTGCTTTTTTTCTATAACTTCATTTATGTTTTCCTATACAGTGTTAAAAGTATTTTAAATGTTTATACACTCAAACTTTCTGTGAATTCTTCTGTTCACATAACAAAATGAATTAACTGCATGCACTGATGTTTCTGTTAATGAGGTACAAAGCCCAAGAAGAATCAGAAAGTTTTGTTAAAAGTGCACGCAATTTTACTCTTATCATTATTGCATCAAATATTATTTACATTGTACTTCCTGTCTAATAGCACCTCAGTATTTTTTGAGACCCAAGCAAAGGTCCTTACACAGCAGAGCCTACAATCAGAAGCAACTCTGAACAACCCCAGGCATGGGGTGAAAACTGGTTAAGATGTAGAAGTGAAGTGAGATGATGTTGTCTTCCAGCTCCCCAGCATATCTATTCAGAGTTTTATTCAAGTTCTATTCATACTCATTTCCCAAACTGAAGTAGGAGTTATCATTCATAACATCCTGGGTCATGGGTGTTTAAGAAAAAAACTGTTCACGGAATTAGAGAGAGACAAATTTAGGGCAAGCTGGGGACTTTGATGGATTTGTAAGCATTGGGAAAGCAAGAATGAAGAAAAAGAATAAAAGAAAAACTTGAAAGAGTAACTTTGTTAGTGGTTCTTTTAAAATTAACTCTTAAAAAGAAGTTTCTGTTAACTGATGTTTTATGTTGCACAGTGGTGACAACATATTGAAATTTTATTCTGGAAGCCTTAAAATTTGAGAACCCTTAAAGCACTTGCATGTTTTGGGATGACATGAGAATATGGAGTGATAATGGGACTTCGGGAAGTTGGGCACATATTGCCTTTGCTTGTCTGTATCTGCCATCAAAGTTTAGTCCCAACCTTATGTATCTGCCAGGGTCACACATCTTTAAAATCTTCTGGGACTCTTCCATGTGCTCCATACTCCCTTGTTTTCTCAGAGGAACCCAGTCTAACCACTAATCAAATAATGAAGCAGAGACTCCATAAATGTTATTGAAATTTTAATTGGCCAGATAAAAACCTGAGTATAGGTGACAGGTTTTTTCTTAACATAGTTAAAAGAACCTCAGTTGTAGAAGATTTTCACTCATGCCCTGTGGGTTCTGCAGTTGTTGATGAGATATATGTATCTTTATTTACTGAAAGCTTACCTGCTAGTATTGAACAGGATTCTTTGCTTGCTTCCTATAAACCTTCCTAGTAGATTCTAGCCTCTTGGGGAGCATTAAGAACTGAGGTTTGAAGATAGAAATGAAGACTTTCAAATAGAAAAGTCTATGGAGTATATTTGAAATGTAAATGCAAATGTGTTTCTCATGTCTGATTTTGGGCCATTATGCTGGTGCATGCAGCTAGAGTTTTCTACTGGACTAAGTGCATCTCCTCAAAGAAATTTTCTGAAAAGTTGTCATTTTGATTTCTGTTCACTTGGAGTTATCACCACAAATAGCGGTTCACTTGTTAGCAAATAAATATGGTTAGGTCAGGGAAAAAGAAAATGTGATGTAGAGAAAGACAAACCAGATTTGAAAGTCTCGAAAGCTCTTTCACTGTGACAAGCCCTCCAATACAAATTTTTTAAAGATACTTGCGAAATGTGTGTAAACAGTTGCAGTGTAAAAGCTGAAGTTGTCACTTTTTTACCCAAATCCATATAATCTTAAGAGCAGACTTCTGAATAAGAACATTTAAGGACAGACTATGTTCAAAACTGTCACATATATGTTATGTTGTCAAACCCAGTCTGTTCTCCTTACAGAGTTGCTCATGTCATGTGAATACTCAAGTTCCAGTTAATAATGATCAATGATGATTTTTGCATCTGCCTGTTTGCATGATGTAGTTCTGTTAGGTGCCTACAGCAGTTGGAAAAAAAAAGTGAAAGGACAATTTTAAAAGCACAAGAAAAATCTCTAAGTATAAAATATGGCCATAGCAAACCTAGTAAAATATTTCTGAAAGGACACAGGTCTCTGGAACTTGTTTCCTTTTCTTAACTTAAACACTATATTGACACCACTCAAAATGTAGTTACAGCTCAGCTTGCAGAGGCTACAAGTCCAGGTAGATATTATCCTTAGCAGTAGCTACTACAAAAAGAAATTAAATAATAATTTTCTTGTATGCTTCTCAATTCTGCTTTTTTGGTGCTTTTCCTTGTGTCTCCCTGCACCCACCCACAGCCCACAGTTTATCTGATCCTTCTCTGGAAAAGGAAAAGTCTGGAGGTGGTTGAGAACCTCCTCCATTGCTCCTTCCCACTGTCTCAGCTTAGGTGAACTGGTCAAATGGAGAAAAACAGACCTGCCATCACCTAGTCGTTGTAAACTGAATGAATTTTCACAATAAAGAAATTGCTTTTTCTTTCTCATATGCTGATTTTCTTTCAGTCTTGATGATTTATTTTCATGCATCTCTCATCAAGCTATTAAATGCCATAATAAATTTTCTTGTATTGTGGAGATGTATTACTAACTTTGGAGAGGAACAGAATCCCTCTTTTCTAATTGATGCTGTAAAATATAGTAAACAGGATGATGAATTAAATTTCTCTGTGAGAGAAAGATCTTTATGAATAATGCATCAGGCTTTATTTAAAGCATATAGATTTTATTTGCTTTTTATTAACTTACTACATTTGACACTGTTTCTGCATTTCCACACCCCTTTTCCCCCTGGAAATGTCTTCTAGTAAGATATATCATAAAATCTGTGATTTCTTTTTTTTCCTCTGAAGTAGCTCTAGATACAAGGCAAATGCTCTGTTATTGCAGAAGTAGGTTGTTTACATCCCCTGGGTGGGAACTGCTTGCAATGGAACATTTTCTGTTCATTTGTATCTATATCAAAAACCACCTCATTGTTAAAACTTTGGGCCTAGTTTGTAAAACTGATTGCTGTGTGTCATATTTGCTGTTTTCTGAGCCCCCCTCTAGAATTTTTTAAGTGTATATGGTCATTTATGCACACAAGTGTAATAAAAGGGGCATGGAGAGGGGGGATTTTTTGTCACAAACATGCCTTTGAAAATAGCTCTTGTTCTTTATTTTTGTCCAGTAGTACATTGGTGTACTTGAGCCTTTGACACTATTGAGCTGACCATTGTTGCGCCTGTCTGTGCATTTCATGGAATCATAGAATGGCCTGGGTTGGTAGGGACCTTAAAGATCCTCTCATTTCAGCCCCCCTGCCATGGGCAGGGACATCTTCCACTAGAACAGGTTGCTCAGAGCCCCATCCAACCTGGCCTTGAACACTTCCAGGGATGGGGCAGCCACAGCTTCTCCGGGCAACCTATGCCAGGGCCTCACCACCCCCACAGTAAAGAATTTCTTCTTAATCTCTGATCTAAACCTACTCACTGTCAGTTTGAAGGCATTCCCCCTTGTCCTGTCACTCCAGACCCTTGTCAATAGTCTCTCTCCGTCTTCCTTGAAAGCTTCCTTCAGGTACTGGGAGGCTGCAGTGAGGTCACCCCAAAGCCTTCTCTTTTCCAGGCTGAACAATTCCAGTTCTCTCAGCCATTTGTGTGTTTGTTACTCTCTGAGCAGTTCAATCATTGCTGGATTTTACTGTCCCTATCTGTTGTAAGGATGGGATACACTCCCTCCACTTTACAGACATAATTTTTTTGAAGGTCACAGAGCATGAAGTTGAGCCAAAATCCTTCCCAGAAATTTCCAAATCTGCAGTGATAGCAGAACCACCTCCATTTAGTTATGTGAACAGTGTTTGGTATAATATATCATAAGAATATAGGGTAGCTATATCAACCATAGGGAGCTTCCTTCTGTTCACATAATGCAATTTACTGCTTGGAAGGAGCCTACCTGCCACCCATCCAATGCTCTGCTTTCAAAGCCTTATTGCCTGTTGGATGTGATTCTTTTTCACTGTTTTAGACCTTCTGACTCTCCATGAGACTATTCCTCCTTTAGCAGCTGTAGTCTACCTGACAGCTTCAGTTGTGCCTCATGAGAACACAAACATCCCAATAATGGTCATGGAACCAACTGCTACTGTTTAGCAATGTTTCAGACTTTTTCTCTTACTGGCAATATACAGAACTGATCATGTGTTCCTCTACTCTGTCAAATACCATTTACATAGTTATGACTGCGCTAGCTTGTTTGAATTCCTCAGTATATGAATTTTTCCATGTGTTCCTTGACAAATATTTTCATCACCAGGCCTGTAATGAAGATATGAATGTGGCAAATAAACACAACAAAATTTAATGAGAAAACAGGAAAATCAAATCCCTGGGTCAGGAAACAGATGTAGTACTAAATACATCATTTCACCAATTTCAATAACATATTACAGTGACTAGTACAGTATTAGCGCATAGTCTTTTTCATAGAAGCCTTGTGTTAGGTCTGACTTTGTAGCTATTGGAATGAATAATTAAAAATACATAGCTCATTGCATATGTTTAGCATACCACTTACAGCTCAGCAGCGTTGGTTGCAACACTGATTGAAAGATCCAAGTGCATTGGAAATGTCATTCTGTGTTTTGGAGTGGCTTTCCATTTGGCACCCAACTCAGGCTGTGACCTAAAGGCAATTACAAACATCTGTCTCTGAAGCAAGTTACCCTTGGTGTTCTTACACCCATGAAATAAACATGCACTTCTGGGACACAACAGATGTGGTACCATGCTCTAAGAGTGATTCCATCACTCCGCTGTTTGTAAAGGCAGCATTAAGGTGATTAGTTCAAATATTGATGTTGTAGAAGCTTGCAAGATAAGGGCTACTGTGTATGTCTCAAACATAGCCAGATAGCTGTGGAGCCAACCAAGGACTGTTGGTAATAACACACTGTGAGAAAGGATGTGGCTGGAGAAGGGGCCATATGGAGGTAGGGCAGCACTTTTCTGGGACAAATGTTCTTGTTCTGGCTCCTGGAGATAAGCACAACACCGCCCAGCTCAGAAATGAGGTTGAGAATTGGGCAAGGAGTGTAGGGGGGAAACAAGACCATCAATAACCCCTGAAGCCTCCAATCCATTTCCAGATAAGTCTGGAAGAACAGACTGTGCATGCGAACTAATTTGCATATGTGTTGGTTTTGCAGGGCCTGGTTTTCAGTAGTGGGGGGGGCCACAAAGGTGGCTTCTGTGAGAAGTTGCTAGAAGTTTCCACCACGTCCAGCAGAGCCAATTCCTGATGGATCTGGGGATGGATATGCCGCTGTCCAAGACTGGGCCATTTAGAGATGGAGGTAACACCTTGTGATAACATATTTAAGAAGAAATCAAAACAAAATTTTGGGTGCAGTTTTAATTTCCAGTTCGAGAGGAGGAGGCGGTGAGAACATGTGAGACAAACAACAGTGGACACACTGAGGTCAATGGAGAGGAAGGAAGGGGAGGAGGTGCTCCAGGCACTGGAGCCAAGATGTCCCTGCAGCCTGTGGTGAGGACCATGGTGAAGCAGCTGTGCCTTCACAGCCCATGGAGGTCCATGGGCATGCAGAGATCCACCCACAGCCCATGCAGGAGGTGCCCACGCCAGAGCAGGGGGGATGCCCAGAAGGGGCTTTGTGGTCTGGTAGGAGTCCCATAGATAGAGAAGCCTTGCTCCTGAGTCAGAACAGCCCATCCTTGGAGGACTGCACCCTGTGGCAGAGTGACCCACAGCAGCAGTTTTGGGAGGACTGTTTGCCTGTGGGAGGAATTCATGCTGCAGCAGTTTGGGCATGACTGATGCTCATGAGATTGGACCCACACTCAGGAAGTTTGAGGAGAGCTGTCTCCCATGGGAGGGGACCCCATGGTGCTTGGAGGGAACGGACTTCTCCCCCTGAGCAGTGGAAGAACTTCATCTTGATGGGTGATGAACTGACAAAAAAATCTTCCCATCTCTGTCTCCCTGTGCTGTCTGTGGGAAGGAGGGGCTGGTAGGGAGAAAGGTGTTTTAAGGGCTTATTTTACTTCTCATTATCCTCCTCTGATTCTGTTAGTAATAAATTCATTTAACATCTTTAAGTTGAGCCTGTTTTGCCCTTGCTGGTAGTTGATGAGTGTTTTCTCCCAGTCCTTATCTCAACTCATGAATTCCATTACATTTTTTTGACTCTGTCCAGCTGTGGAGCAGGGGAGGGGGAGTGAACAGTTGTTTGCGGGTGCCTGGTGTTTGGCCAGCCTCAAACCACGACAGTATAGAAAGAGAGAAGCTTATCTCCAGGGTGGGAAGTACTTATTTGTAAAAAGGCATCCATACCAAGCCCAGTGCACTTGACCTGTGCGTGCACCCCAGGACCCTGGACAGCCCAGCTGGATCAATACAGGAGCCAGGACTAGTGATCTCTTTTCCTCTGTTTCTTTGTCTATTTCTTCCACTCTCCCCCTCTTTAATTCATCTCTCTCTTCCCCCTTCCCTCTCACCCAACCCATTATCCAAAATTCACTCATGTGCTTATATAGGTGTTCAGGGACTAACATTCCAGTTTCCATGCCAAGTGTGTAATTTTTCAGTAAAACTTTGTAAGCTTTTGAGGACCCTCTGACATTTTTTGTTCCTTTTGACCACAAGCACCTACAAATCTTGGGTTCTCCTCTCATTAGCGTGCGACATTGCAGATGTCTGCTTGGTTTTTGATCTTGTTGTCTTGTGTCAGACTAATAGGGAGCTGACTGTCTTTAAGAAGAGTGGCTCCTTAAAAGTGGCAACTTGCCAAACCTTATTTGCTCCTGCGAAGAGCTAATTATCTGCCAAAGCATTGTTTCTTTTGTGGAATCAGCACACCTTCTTAAAAATAAGAAGGCAAAATTGATTACATTTCTTTGCTTAGTTTTGAAATCTTCATATTTATTTGTTTATATTTTAATTCAAATTATCTCCAATCCCAAAGTTAATTTAAGAAAGAAAATATATGTTGTTTATAGCCATTTCTTGTTATTGTGTTTCCAATTTTTATTTACTCACAATGACTTTTCCACCTCTTTATAAACTTCATATATCTCTCTGTTTGGTTTAAAATACCTTACTTTATGCTTTCCTCTTCATTTTTACCCTCTTGAGGAAAGATTGGGCCCTTAAATACATCAATTCCATAAGCAGGAGTGTAAGCCTGGAGAAAACAAATGTATTGGATACCAGTCATGTCTCTGTGGCAGTATATGATTTCTTGCCTTTCCAGCCAAGAAATTGTGCAAAGACAAATAAAAGACACATTGATAATGAGTTTCCAAAATCAAAACATGAGAACAAAGACAACTCTGAGTTTTAGTTTTAAGATCTGAAGTTTTAGTTCATTTCTATTTTCCTTCCATATAGAGCACAGTGATAAGAGAGAAAAGGAAGGAAAAAAAGAGAAAAGGGTAAAAAAAGAGCAAGTAAGGGCAGGGGAAGAGGGTTTGTTTCCAGACAGGAAGAGATCCTGGGATCTTTTCTCCTAAATTCATATAGCTCTCTGATGATAATAAGACAGTTAGCAATGCTTACCTATTATGTCTCAATAACCCAGGTTGGAACCAAACAGGCCAAAATATATTTTCAGTACTCCCTGAATTGATTAACGCTTGCAGCTTGTTGGTTGTTTTTTTTTTTTTTCTTAAAATCCAAAAATAGCAGGAGTTACGCATTTAATTCCCTAAATGCAGTCTTTAGAGTGTACCTTAGGAAATGCATGTTTTGTATACTATATTAGCTAGAAAGCTGTCATTGCAATGATGAACTTGTTTCAGTTTTTATCACTGCAGAATATAGCTGTTTTGTGCATCCGTGCCCAAAGTTCATAGGCACAGCAGCACCTTACACACTGGTTACACTAAACACAATAATATTCTGACACACAGTACTCAACAACAGAAGTCATTAACCTTGCAGTGTTACTTAGAAAAAGATACTACTTCTTAGTATCACATTTGATAATATAAAAGCACCCGATTATTTTTTCAGAGGGCTTTTAGTGCTGAATAATTTTTTATATAGTGATTTGTACACTTAGACTTGCTCTCGGTCATGTGTTTTAGTGTAAAATCCACCATTTGAACAACTTTGAGTGGTTTGTAATTGTACCTATCTGAAAGCATATAAACAGAGTTACAGAAAGGCATGTCCAAGATTATGCAAGTCAGTCTGAAGAGCAGGAACAGAACTCAACTGGTAGCACAGGCAGTCCTGTCTCATTTTCTTCCCAGCTGTCCAAATATTTTAGCTAAATTGGCTCCTGGAAGAAATCCAGGTAGCTCAAACTGAATGTAAGTTGTAGTGGATATGGAGAAGGTGAGTAGTGCAAGGAGCATGCTGAAATTATAGCTTTATTTTCAACAGAGGACAGTCACCTGCTGAATCTTGAGAAAATGTCTTTATTTTTCTTTGCTACTTTAGAAAGCAAAACAAAGCATCTAGAGGCATACTATTCTCAGCTCAGAGTGATGGATCTTTGTTTGCAGTTTTTCTGATAAGTCCATGGCTGGAGAAGCACCAAAATGTCCCAAAAATTAGCAAGAAAGGCAAAATCTGTCTGCCTCATGCTACATTCCCTCTTCTCAGAAAAGAGAGCTTCTTTAATCATGCTGGCAGTAAGGCCTGGGAAAATGGATGCTCTATTGCAGCTTCATGGGAAAGCTGTTTTCATCATCTCCAGGAACAGCCATGGATCCAGCAAATCACTCCTGTTTCTGGGAGACACAGGGTCTGAAAAGTTTTCTCTTCTGCAGGGGCATTGTTCTTTGCTCTTTTTAATCTTCCTTCCCACCACTTTCTATATTTGAGGGAAAGAAACGGTGTTTGTTTCCCCCAGTTTTGTCTGGGATTTCTGCAGATGGAGACTTGCTCAAGTTAACGTCCACCAGTGCAGATTTCTTTTTCAAAAAAAGCCTTATCTAGCCTTACTGAGGTTAACAGGAATTTTGCAGTGAGCTTCACCTGGAACAACACCTGATTTCCAGCCCAAAAGAGATGTGAGGCAGGAGTGCTCTCTAATGAATGCATCCAGCAGTCTTGCTTCCAGAGGTCACAATTCCATCCTTGCAGAAGTCTGCAGTTTGTCTCCCACTAAAATAAAAATAGAGGAGGAAAAGGAGGATGGAGTGTGGTTCTTTAGCAGGATGTAGTAAGGACACACTTTGATATGTGCCTGGACTCAGCAAGTGTTCCCATGTACTGCAGTTTAGGAGTAAAAATAGGGAAGAATCTAAGGAAGAAAATACACAGAGAAATCTATAGTGTGAATTCATCAAGTGGAAAATTTATTATTTAAGATGTGAATATGAATTTCACATGCTGGAGAGTAGTTTTCATTCTTTTTCTGTATCTATGAGGCCTTCTTGCATGTTATGATTTTCTATTGAAAATATAAGATTAAATTAGTAGTCATCACTAGTGAAGAGTAAGAAACGTTCCTGATTCTTAGGCCTGAAATCAGACTTCATTTGATAATTTTGTAATTTAGATAATTTGATAAAATTCTGAATGCTGAAGTTGGTAAGAAAGGAGGACTATACTGGTGATGAATTAGCAATAATTTAGTCTTCTCTGAAGGTAACAGGTATAATGAAAATGAAGTAGTATGAATTGCCATGGTAGGGTTAAAATAACATTAATAAGTATTAAATAAAATAAGTAGAGATATTGTAGTGTGACTATAACAGCCAGGACAGTACTATAAATAAAGAAAGCGAAGAAATCAAAATGTGGGTAATATATCAGAGCTCTATAAATTCTTCTACTCAATAAATAGATTGATTTGCTAAATAAAATACTATTATTACATCATCCCTGCTTCATCTTTGATTTCTCTTCTTCCCTCTAAGAAATTAATTGCTATGCTAGAATAAGATCTGTAGTGTCAGTGACAAATGTAAATTATCATTGTAAAGACTAAGGGGCCCTAGTAACAGGTGTTATGACCTGCCTTTTAAGAAATGTTTTCCTTCTTTGGTGTAAAAAACTTTCACACAGTCATTTTTTTGTGCAGGGCCATGAGCTTTTCATACAACTTGGATGACTACAAAATTATTGTTTTAAAGCTCCTGTCATGTTGGAAAATAGTTATGCATGAGGAAAACAATGATCTGTAGGCTGCAGAGGAAGAGTGGTGATATGCAGGTAATGACAATGTTAAGCAGCTGCACTATCCTGTCAAAGGGAGTCACATAACTGCAGTTATTTTTGGAGTCATATTGGGATATGCATTTGCTGCACAGTTATTATGTGGGTTTAACCTCCACACAAGATCTGTACTGGTACTCTTTGAGTGCTACTGAAAACAAGCCAGAAAGTAATAAACTGTGGACAGTAGAATTAAATCTTCAGAGAGAAGGAGAAGGAGGTTTATCATCATTTGTGTTCATTTAACTGGTGTCTATGAGAAAAAAAAACAGATCAAAGGCTCTAAGAAGCTATAACTACATGAGGGAATGTAGCTGCAGCTGGAAAATCAGGAGGAAGCTTAAAGTTTGTAGAACAAGAGGTTATTTTGGTTGGTTTTGTTGGGGGTTTTCTTTTTCTATTTCTCAACTGGAAGAAATTCTATAAGTTTTGTTTCCCATTCCAAGACAGAATGAGTGACTTAAACAATCTGACTGAATTCCATTTTCCACTTAAAAAAGCAACCATCATTGAGATTATGGTCTTCCTCAAAACAAATTAATTTATTGTTATTTTATTACACTCCCAGTGAAACTGTAAAAGATAAGTACGTCCTACATCTTATGTAGATTTAATTGGCAAATCCAACCAGGCTGTACAGCTTGTCACATTAAGTTATATTCTAGATTAACATGCCCTGGCATAATTGGACATTTGTATATTTGACATTTTTTAGGCTGAGTTTTCATAGAAGTCTACACTTTTTTGACATCTGAGTGGGAGGTGAGGCTTCACAAGGGACCTGGAATATACTTACTAAAAGAACTCAGTGAAGCATTGAAATCACAGGTTTTGTTTGAGGGTGGTGAAGCAATCTTAACAATAGATTTAACAAAGGAAATGTGTGTGGTTTTCTAGCTCAGAACCTTATTAATAATAGCAAATAACATATTATTATACTGTTTTGTGCTTTTGTAGAAATAGATGTGCCTAGTTTTTCAGACAGACAGGGCTTCAGACATCAAGAAAACCTTCTCAATAAGAATGAAATATAGGAAATTAATATTAGATATTGGGGAAAATACCACTCTTTAAAATATTCACAGAAAGGTTTATCAAGTTTTGAAGCTAAAGAACAAGACAATAGCTAAGAATAGGCCTTGTGTTTTATGACCAAGGAACACAGTTCACTCCTGCTTTGCAATAAGCTTCAAAGTATTTTGAGTTAAGTTTCTTGTGGAAGGTAACACGACCTGATGATAACAGTAATTTGGTAGAACTGGTCATAGTGACCATTTAGTAGCAATGTAAACAAACTTTCTAGTCATAAACCATTTATAAACAGTGTAATGATTTCAGAACTGTCAGCCTAAGTGGAGTGTGGCTGAAAGGGAGGAGGTGATGAGCTGTCATTCGGCTGTTCAGTGTTTGCTATTGGCACATAATTATGCACTGCCAGTCACCTAAACCTCATGTCATTGTTCTGCTAGCTAAATTATTGAGGCAAGAAGTTTTGCAACTAATGCATGATGAGAACTTTTAAAGCCAAAGGGACAGTGCATCTCATATGGTAGTATGGGTATTTTAAATTTACAGCAGGGTTTTTCACTAAAACATCGTGTAAGCAGTAATCCGTTCACTCAAATGCTTTAAAATAGCAAGAAATAAAGGTCATAAATTAATCAAACTTCTGTGTGGTTACCAAAGATGTTTCATTTTCAGTGTTCTGCTCTTCTTAAGCCTTGCTAATCCAAATTTTGTAATTTATTTGTCTCCTGTCACTCATAAATTGTTTACAACAAGTTTCAGAAGTGCTGAGCAAACTAAGCTCCAGCTCCTACTGACTCGGGAAGCTGTGTATGCCCAGCTCTCCTGAGCCTCCCCCATACCTAACTGTGTCTGTAAAATGAAGGTAATAATTCCTAACTTTCCAGAGGCTGACATAATGAATAAGCTATTAATATTATATACAGATATGAGAACGTTTAATTCTGCCTAGATACCAGATTTTGCTAAGGGAAGGAATAAAAAAAATCTCCAATGTGGTATCTCTTTAAATGCACCATCTTGGTTTAGTAGATAAGGCACTCTACAAAGTGCTTCAGAGATACAGTAGAGTAATTGAGGTGCAGAAGTTAAGTACTTTGGTTTTGATATACTGAAAGTGCTCCAAATAGTGATAGTAATGGTTTTGCTTGTGCTTTTAACTCTCTGTGCACACTGTCAAAAGTTGAAGATCATTGTTTTCCTACGACAGAGAATTCAAAAATCTGAGCAAAATACAGCTTCTAAACAGAATATTTTTTGTAGTCTTTACTGTGTCTCTGACTTCTAGTCAATGCTGCTCTTGCAGAATGTTTTCTCAGACTATTTCACATGCTGGTGAATAATTTTTCTCTAATTCATTGCTCAAATCATTCTCCAAGCACTCTCTGTAGTAACATACATCCATACAAAAACGAACAGATAACGAACAGATACTCAAAAGTATAAATTCGTTCTTTCAATGATGTAGCATGATCCTATTAAGCATTTATTTCATTTTCTGCTTTTGGTGCTATTATTATTATTATTATTATTATTATTATTATTATTATTGCTATTATTTTAGTGGATATTAAGTCATCACAGAAAGCTGAATCATTCACCTTGAATGGTGCTGGAGATCTCTGTCAAGAGCTTGTGTTGTTTCAGTAGAGCTAGATTAAGGAACAAAGATACACAGAGAACAGCAGAATCACAGCATAGATTGGGTTGGAAGGGACCTTAAAGATCTTCTGTTCTAACCCCTTTCCCTGGGCAGGGAAAGCTTCCTCTAGACTGGGTTGCTCAGAGCTCCATCTAGCCTGAACTGGATGGGTATCTAAGGTTTCACTGTCCTAAATTCACACTGGATAGAGACCTCCAAATGGAATTTTTTTTCATATGAATAGGCATGTGGAGTTGTTGATAGATCCTTGAATCTATCAGACTAAAATTCTGGTTCTTTACAGGCAACCCAACTACTTTATGTAGCAAAGAAGAGACTTGTTATGGAATTCAGTAACTACATAATTCCTGAATTTCAGTTCCCCATGTTATAAGTCAAATTTACCTCTTGAAGCTGTTGTGTGAAAAAGTTACTTGATAAATTTGTTTACTTACATGAAGGTGATATATAAGTAAGCCTGAGTCTGTATGTTTCCTTGCTCTGACTTTGATAAAACGGGCAGTTCTGGCAAGTTGTGTCATGAGCAGGAGAACCAGGGGTTCCCAAAGCAGTCCAATCCCCTGCTCTCTTTGTTGCTTTTGTGGTTTATCCCTTCCTGAGATCCATGAGATCTGACTTCAGACATTGCTGATGCTGCACTGTCTTAGTGACCTGATCACTTGATGTCACTTAAAAACAGACCCTGTGACCATGTCTTCCTAACATTTACCTGCTGAAAATCAATCGTTTCCTAACTTTCACATCATAAACCCTATTACAGCTGGAATGATGGATGACTTCTTGTTACACAGACAATTAAATATTTTATCCCAAGGCAAATCTTTGTGTTGACATTCTGACTACAATTCAAGGTGTTTTCATGACCTTTCACAGCTCTTGATAGACCCCAGCCCTGTTACTGCAGCTGAGATAAGCTACAAGAAAGCTCAGCTCTGTGTCTCTGTTTGAGTGTGCCATTCCAAGGACTACCTCTGGAATCTGCCTCTTTTAGCAGTTTATCAGAACTCAAGCCTAGTGACCTTCAGATTAAAAAAAAAAATCAAATGTTAAACATTAAAAGGAAGCAGTCATGTCTGCTTTTTCATCAGATTTTTTTTGCTCTATTCTTGACTGCTATAAAAAAGGCCAGAGCTGACATTCATGTAAATACAAAGGGCCTCCTCCCTTTGGATTATTTCTTTTTGCATGTCTTTTCAAAACTTAGCTGTCTGTACAGAACAAGGTACCACAAACTATTTTAGTTTACCTACACAAGATAATGTTAATTGACTTGTTTTCCCAGCAGATTTATATTTTTTTCCAGTGGCTGAATGTGTTTATTCTCCTGTTTTCCAAATAGATTAGCATGTAAATTTTTATGTATTGTATTGTTAGTGTAAGTCAGAATGTCTGCCTTAAATAGCACTAGAGAAGGCTTGCTCCTGCTTTCCCTAGGGTTGGGTTAGTGAATACTGCATGTCAGTAATCAATGAATGGCCAAGTTACTTAATCATTTCTGAGAATTTTTACTATTGTGTTTGTATTTTTTACTCTAAATTGATAACTTGTATTGCTAGAATTTAAGTGGTCAAAAAGGTTTAAACATCAGAAGAAAAAGAAAAGAGACTATCACAGCAAAGCTCATAGTAAATATTTGTAACATAGGCACTTTTGAAGACATACATCAAGAGGAGATAATACCATGTAAGTCTTGGGACTCAAATGAGCTCTAATTTAAACTGTCAACTGCTTTGTGGCCTGAAGTTTGAACGCATGAAATGTTTTAAGGCTATTGGAAAAGGTCACAGTCCTTAAAAAAGAAAACTCAAGTCAAACATCAAATTTGTCTCATTCTTAGAAAAGTAAAAAGATTATAATGGAGGGCTTCTGTCCTTGGGGCTTTGGAAAAACTCTAAGAATAGAGTTTATTTAGAGTAATAAGATCCTGAAGTTTTTTATACAGTCAGATCACCTCTTGCCTTTGACAATGATCCCTGAAAAGCCACTTCAGCTTCCTCTGAGTCAGTGGAAAACCTTCTAGTGATTTCAAGAGAATTGGATGAGCTTTTAAATGCAGTTATCCAGCTGCACAATTAACAGCCAGAAAAGCACATTCTATAAATTATTTCGCTATTTAGGGATACATTTAGCATGTCCTAGTAATATCAATTAACCAGGAGAAGAATGACTCATCCAAGCCTTCTCCAAATCCATTAAGTCAATATCTGACTCACTTTTTGTGGTATGAAAAATGGTCTGTTCGCTAAATTCACTCTTGATTTTTATCAGGTCATCCCAACTGTATTAAACTGAACTACAATCAAGGCAAAAATATTGTGGCCAGAAAGTGCCAAGTTACAGTAGAAAAACAGCCACACTGATAGGTTTTGCCATTTGACTTAAGATATCTTGGCCCTAGGCAGTGTGGGATCTTTAGAAGTCTTTCTTTGCCTTATTTTTTTTAATATGAACATGAAGAATCAAATATTTCCTTCGTTGTGGAAGCAACCTTCGCAGATTTGAAAACAGACACAATTTTCCTTTTTTTTTTTTTTTTTTCCTCTCTCTCCTGTATGCTAAAGAACCCTATTCAGGCATTATTTTTAAATAATATTCTTACTGGTTTCCTTTGAATAAATTCTAATGCCTGTAATTTTTCTCGGCCTTTGGAGTCCAAAATCCTGTAATGTTTTCACCTACTCCAATTCTACTTCATGCTCTGAGATCCTATCAATGCAAAATAAGGGAGTATTAATACAAATTTACATATCTGATAGCCTGTGCTCTTCTTTATTGTCCCTAGTTTGTCTTTTCCCAAGCAGACTGAGACTGCTGATGATTAATTGCAACGATAAATCCTTAGCTTCTCTCCTAGAAAGTAGGCAGCTGACATCTTGTATTCAAGTACCATATTCTTTCATCTGAACATATTTTTTTTAAATTTCCATTGTCTTTTCTTTTCTTTACACACCTCTTCTTCAGTTTGCCAAAATCATCTTTAATTCTAATCCTAATACAAAAAAATGTGCAACACCTGTGGTGGTGTGTGCTTTTCCACAAAAGAACAGGTTACTTGAGATCAATTTCATTTCACCTTGGTATGGAAAACAGCATCTTCTCAAAATGCCACAGAATGCCCTTAAATTGAGGCCATGGTTTGTATAATATGAAGATGAGGAAATTCATTCTTTGCCTTCAGGCAGAGCAATTTGCAGCCTGTCTGTCTAGCAGCCACAGCATTGTTCTCAGTCTGGCCATTAGCTGAACTGTAATAATGTGTGGTTCTGTAGGCACTTCATTTCCATCAGAAGTAAAACAGGTATGTGTAGACCATTATGTATTTTATATGTTTTAATATATTTGTACAATGTATTAATACACAGATGGGTCTCCTGCCATGCATCAGATGCTCCCAGTCCCCTCCAGCTCATTAAAACTTCATAGAAGCCTACAGCAAAGCATTTTCCTGGGAGCCAGAATGAAGGTAGCACACGTCTCAATCTGGCTACCACTTTATTATTTGGCAAGCAGAGAAATATGAATGTAAGCCATAAATTTGACTGCTAACATTTCTATGAAAATAACCTCCAACTGCTCTGAAACAGATTCTGTTTGTAAACAGGACTTGCTACTATTTGGATGCAAATTATTTCTAGTCCATCCGTTCTACCCCTTTTTGTCTGTGTTGTATTTCATTGGTAAAGAACTGTGAGTGCTGAAACTCATAACCTACTCCAGCAATATTTCAATGCCAGACTTCCCGTATGTGATTCGTTTTTCCTTATATAATACAAACCATTAACAGAGAAAATTCAGTACTGCATCAGATATCTTGGCCCTTAGGTTTATGAGAGTTATGGAGGAATGCATCAAAACAAAACAAACTAACACTATTTCACTACCTTTAACATACACATTGTATATTCACAGAAAAGACCATTAACTCCTGAGCCCTGAATATAAGTCACATTATAATCATACTAATGTCTTCTTTGCCTTGCCAGGATTAAACATTAACATTCCCATTTTGAATCAGAAGAATTAAAAGAAAACTTGTAGGCTTAAATCAAGAGCACTCCCAGATTTGTTTGTTTGTTTGTTTTTGTTGGGTTTTTAAATAACAAAATAAAAATCTAAAATGCTGCCATTTGAGAAAATATAGGGTAATAAAAACGATCCCTTTTCCCTAGTCACCCTTGGTTCCTAAATGGTGCTTTCAAGATTTCTGGAAAATAATATAATAGCTTTTTTTCCTTTTTTTTTTTTTTTTTGTGGGGGGTTTTTTTTTTGTGTGTGTTTGTGTGTGTGTGTGTGTGTGTGTGTGTGTGTGTGTGTGTGTGTGTGTGTGTGTGTGTGTGTGTGTGTGTGTGTGTGTGTGTGTGTGTGTGTGTGCAATACTGAAATTGAAATCATTAAAGACAAGGACAGAAAAACTGCTTGGAAAAATGTCTCTAGGAAAGCAAAGATGTTTTAATCCAGATGGAAGAGAAGTGTGGTGCTATGCTTAAGTAATGAGTGTCTTGAAAGAAAGTAGAATTGGGTTTCTGTGATTAATGTTTGTTCTGCCCCCTTGTGGTTACCGAGTCCCATAGGACTCAGGTAGGACTGTCCAGGCTTTACATATTTGTGGCTAATTAAAAATAAGCTTTCTATATAGTTCAAGTTATGCACTTTTCCCGGGATCTGTATAGACCAAGAACATAAGGACAAAAGATAAGATTCCTCAAATATGAGCAAAGGACAGATTAATGGTTATAATTCAAAGTAGTTTTCCAAAAGAGCATGTGTTTAAATTGTGAAAAGAAGCTAAGAAACTTTAAATATAAGCAATAACTTATTAAGAAAGTAATAAAGAATAATTTAAACTTTATGCACAGCTTTTCACTGTGGTTTTACTGATACAGGGATCAGTATCAGGGATGCTTTTCTTTCCCAGAAGTTAAAAACAATTATTTTTGTGGTTTAGTTCACCAAAGCTAAATTTCCTAATGTGATCCTGTTATGTTTGTAAGAGTGCACTTCTATATACAAAGTGTTCATTTGTTTAGAGGAATTCTGGAAATATTTCACTTAATTTTCAGAAGGTCCTAGAGTTAGTTGGTCATAGATTGATTCTTAGACAGTAAGTCAGATTTTTAAATCAAGAGATCATGCAGTGGACAAGTTCACTGACTCTACTGTAAATAATTACTTATTGTCATTTAAAGAATAAGGATTAGTTGGTTTTAAAGACAAATTTTCTTAGTATTTTCTGGGTTTTACTACAAAGAGAAGATAAGGTGATATTACTATTTATTTTATCTTTAAACTTTTACTAGAAAATATGTCACATTGTTTTTCTTTTATCAGGTACTAATTGTTCAATTCCAGTTTACAGAACCAATCATTAAATAGTTTTCTTTAAATTGTACTGAAGTTAATAAAGTAAATATTTGTTTTAGTCTTCAATATTTCCCAAGAAGCTCTGCCCCATTTACCCAAAATCCATGTTTTCTTTCAATACAGCTTCAAAATAACTAAGTTTGGGGCTTTTTTCTATGATTCTATGTGAAAGGAATTTCAGAACATACAGAAAGTTAAGACAAGCCTCTTTCATCCATATGCACACATCCACAGGGCATACAGTATTAAAATATGGATAACTGATTTATTTTTTAGTGGGACATACCTAGCTCTCTATATTTTTTAATCCAAATCAAGTCATGATCTGTAGAACTATAAAAGGCACCATAGCAACTGTGCATTACGAAAACCACTGGATGGACATCACATCATATTCTGTAACCTGACTAATCTCAAACACAACACAAAGTCTCTGCAAGCCATTATGCTTACAGCTTGATTGTCAAAACAAACGGGTCCTTTAGGATCACACTCTTTCTCTCTTGTGTCCCCTTCAACCCAAGTTATGAGCATATTGGCTTAATACAGTTACAATTTTCTGGAGCAAGAAGTTTCACAGATCATCCAATGTGTTAAAAAAAAAAAAAAAACTGACCAAAGGAGAGCTTTCTGTTGGTGTCAGAATTATAAAAAAAGTTACTACATGATCTAGCATGTCATGAGACTGGATAGTCAAAGTCTTGTTTGGAATGGATTAGGAAGTGAGATGCTGAGCTTTAATCACAGAATCATCTAATCTTGTGTATAGAATAGATCTCTCCAAAGTCCTTACTCCAGAAATGGCTGCATGTGCTGACAGCACCTCTAAAAAGACTGATTTTCAAAAAGGGCCACTATAATAAC
This sequence comes from Climacteris rufus, assembly GCA_013398175.1. Taxonomy (NCBI): domain Eukaryota; kingdom Metazoa; phylum Chordata; class Aves; order Passeriformes; family Climacteridae; genus Climacteris; species Climacteris rufus. Next base: position 390,431 of record VZRZ01006315.1, on the reverse strand, counting down.
CCATGGAGACACCTTATGACATTGTGAGACACCAAGGCTTTGTGAAGATTTGGAAATGTGTCTTTCTATCTTCTTCTAATGATTTTTAATAAGCTGACTAATGTTAGTGAGCTTTCAAAAAGATAGGTAGTGGGCTAGCAGGATAAACACGACTTGAAGAGTCACAAGTTCACTGTTAATAGCTTTTATTAGCCAAAATGCTAACAAGATTTTTTGCATAACATCAAATGAAGTCTGCTACTAATGGAAATAGCACTCATTTTGGCACCAAAGTACTCCGTGGGAGGTTATAAAGTACATGCAGAAACAGCAGAAAATGTTAGACAGCCCAGATAAAAAGTTCATTGTTTAGGAAATGTGAATCTGGTGGAAATGAGACCTCAACAGTTCTGTATCTCATGGAGACACTAATTTCAAATCACAGTATTACAAAATGTTTAAGGTTGAAAGGGACCACTGGAGGCCGCCTAGTGAACATCCCTGCCCAAGGAGGGTTCCCCAGAGCACGGTACTTGGGACTGTCCAGACATATCCATCATCTGCACCTCATATAATTCATGCTTGTTAAAATTGTGTTCCTTGGAATAACTGCAGATAAAATGCATTGTTGGGTGACTTGCAAAGAATCTGAAATAAGAAGACTGGGGACTTGTTGAACTAAATAGGGTCTAGAGAAATTTGTGTAACATTAATGCATTTATAATAAGATTATTTGGGTAGCAGGGGACGTGATTTATGGGTTATATATATAAAAGATTATAGTTTCTTACCTTTCTTGCAGAAAGTGTGTTCAGGTCATGGGGTTTCATAGCCACTGCAACTATTAGGTTCTGTTAGGGTTATGAATCAGCTGTACAGCTCTCTTTTCTACCTGCTTATCTGCCACCATAGAGACATTGGTGCCAGGCTTTCACAGAGCATGTAGTTATTTGTACAGTTTTGTATTCATCTAATCTAATGCATTTCTAATGAACTCTTCACTGTAGAATTGGTGTTTTCTTGAATATGAAAAGAATAAATCCTTGGAATCACTGCCTGCTTTTCAGACTAAACAGAGACTATGTGCATTAAACATTTGTATTCATGAATATTTGTTCTTGTATTGATTTTGTGTGATGCCTTTGGGTGTTCCCTAGCAGGACTCCCTGTGTAACCTAAGTGAGTGACTTTCAGAGGGGCAGGGCTGGAGAAATCCATAAATATGTGTTTACATAAGTAAAGGGTCTAGTCAGTGGGTTAACACTTCATTTCCTTGCTGTGCTTTCATTCTACTTCAAAATCTGAATGTTAACCAAGTACTAGAGTTCTCGTTTTCATATTCTTAGACAGGCTGATCTACTCATAAAGATATTTAATGTTCTATACTGCATAAAATGCACATTCTTACTATTTTACATCCTATTTTCCCAGCCTATGCAGTAGTCTTTTGCCTTTTTTTTTTCTGATTCATTCATCTATTTTTATTGAGTGTTAATCTTGTAAGATGTTCTAACAAATCTCTGTACAACAGCAGGTACCATAGACTCTCAAATTGCTTGGCTAAAACGGGGGATTGAGGAGAAGCTTCTTCCACTCCAGTACTGAAATAAAGTTATGTAGCTATCTTTGTGTTGTGCTTTCACTTGGAATATTAGCTTATAGTCGTATCTTCATTGTTACATAAAATAATTTGATATATTCCTATTTGTGGAAAAATATTCTTGAAACATACAATATTATTTATAGGTGTGAGATCACAAGATACTCCTGGTCCTGCATGGTGTGTGCATACTGTCAGTGAACTAATTTATGACCTTTTTTTTTCCTTTGGTTAATGCAGAGTCTCTGTTGATGTGATGAGTGGATTCAGCAAATCATTTTAACAGATGGTAAAAGGGAGGTTTGTGCTCTGGTGTCCCTGTATGTGACGAGAGCTTAGCTCTGTGTCAGCATCACTTAACATGCTCTAGAAACAGCTGGCAAGAAAGAATCAGTGAAACAAAGAAACATTGCAATGTCATATAACATCTTCTTGATTAGTAGGGGTCATTGTCATGCAGCAAGTGTGGCCAGCAGGGTCAGGACTGTGGTTGCCCCCCTGTATTCAGCACTGGTGAGGTCACACCTTTAATCCTGTGCCCAGTTCTGGGCCCCTTGCTGCAAGAAACACATTGAGGGGCCAGATAAGGGCAACGGAACTGGGAAGGGTCTGGAGCACAAGTCTGATGAGGAGCAGCTGAGGGAGCTGGGGGTGTTTAGACTGGAGGACAGGAGGTTCAGGGGGGACCTTCTCACTCTCTACAACTGCCTGAAATGAGGGTGGAGCCGGGTGGGAGTCAGGCTCTTATCCCAGACAACCAGCAACAGGACAAGAGAAAAAGGCCTCCAAATGTACCAGGGGAGGTTCAGGTTGCACATCAGGAAGAATATATTCAATGAACAAGTGGTTAGGCATTGGAACAGATTGCCAAGGAAGGTGGTGGAGTCACCACCCCTGCACGAGTTCAAGAAATGACTGGACATGGCACTTCAGTGCCATGTTCTGGTAGACAAGGTGGTGATTCGTCAAAGGTTGTACTTGATGATCTCAGAGGTCTTTTTCAACCTAAATGATTCTGTGATTTCCAACAGATGATGTATTTAAGCACATCAATCCAAAGCCTCTGAAGAACAAACTCAGATGAGTCTCAAAGGAGATAGCTCTTCCAGCTCCTCTGCTTGATAATAGAAGCGATGGAAATTATTTTTAGAAGCTTGAGCTGTTAGTGGTGTCACCAGCTACCACACACAATCTCTTCCCAAGCAGCATACCTGAAAATCTCCGAATTCAACTTTTTCTGCAAAGGTGTTCTGTGCTATCTTACTTGTTGCAAAGATAACAGCTTACTTTTTCTTATTGGGTTGAAAGATAACAGTCTTCGCTACTGAAGGAAAATATAGACTATTTGGAAAAACATAGGTTTGTTTATTTTTGCATCTTGCCTGAACTAATATTACCGAGATATTTTTCAATTACATGTTCAAAAGAATGATATAGAGAATCAGAAACAGATTCATATTCTAAACACTGAAGAAACCTGTTCAACTCTTTTTCCTAGAATAATCTGTTGAGAAACATCATATGATCTTGTCTGTAAGGAATAGAAAATTATCCAATGCAAGTTACATGTGTTTGAACTCTAATAACCAAAAAATGTTTTAATTCCCAAATAATTTCAGATCTTCCTTATCCTTGAATCTATGTTTCTAACTATAGTTTTAACAAGCAGGATTTGATATTACAGTTTTTGTTGAAAAAATATCACTTTTACTGAATTCCCTGAGCCTAGTGCTGTATGTATGTCTAACAGTTGACAATGCAGCTGTAGAGAAATTCTAATTTCCTTAGGTAGCCGTGAGAACCACATCCCTTGTTTGAAATCAGTTTTTTTTTTTCTGAGCTATGTTTGGAATGAGCTATCTTGGGAGTTCCACTTCACATTTTGCTGCCTGTAGAAGTTAATCAAGAGTCACAACTTATGACTTACACCCACCACCTCTCCTCAGACTCAGCTATGATCCCTGAACGTTCAGTCAACCCCTGAATCGCAATGATTTCCAACTATGTGGCTACACACAGCAGCTAAAACATTTGCTGGTTATTTTAATCCTATATGCAGCTAAGACAAAAAATACTCCTTAACTCCTTACATACCCATCATCCCCACCATCTATTTAATGAAATTCTCTTACAGAATTTGAGTAATTCCTTTCTTATTTCTTTTCCTTTGTTGTTAGCCCCATGATAGACTGAACATTGTCCTTACTCAGATCATGAATATATTATCATTTACCATAGCAAAACTGCATTTTTATTGTGAACTGTCAATCTTTAAACTGTAAATAAAACTCCACAGAAAAGCTGGGAAAAGTGTTTTTAAAGTACTATATGCAGCACTAAATCCAGTGGACACAGATTGTCATCAGTTGATGTTAGTGAATGACTAGGTGCATAAAAACTGACTCAGTGCATGACATTTGCAAAGTCACAGCCTTACATCTGAAAGGCTCATGCAGATGTAGGAATGTGAAACTCTACTCATTAGTTTCCTGAGAGGTTGAAACATGTTCACCTTTTATAACTCCATTAAAAATAAAATGTTGTGAGCAATAGCCTAGGAAATACTCCAGCTTTGGCAGGGAGACTAGCAAAATAATCTAATACGCTTTCTTTGTCAGTAATTTCTGTGATTCTGTTAACTGTGATAACGTCACTAATTATATAATTTTAAACTAATTAAACATGTAAACATTACCTTCTCAAAGTGCTTATGTACTCTCTGACAAATACTTTCTGACTCAAACAGTCTACTGATAATAGAAAATTAACTGACTACTTAAGTAAAATCTACTCTTATATGTTTTGTTCAACCATTTTATCAGCCTTTCTTGAAATCAGACCAAAATCAACATGCAAATTTCAGGGTTTAAAAAGAAGAACACTGTTTTTTTCCCTGTTTCTGAAGGTTGAGAGGGTTTTACTTGCAGGAGAGCTATTGATACCATAAAAAATAAAAAAAAAAAGGCACTTTTAGGTTAGATATCAACACAGTATCTCAAAATCTAACAGAGTATATCATAATTACAGAATTGAGTAGATTATTTCCCTAGGAATTACAACTAGATGGAAAGCAGAGTTCCTTCCTAGAGAGAGAATTGTAAATTAAGTCTATCTGAGATGGATTTAGATAGACTTCATCACCCAGAAGATTCCTATCTTTAGCCCCCTAGAAAGAAATATCTGCTATATCTTCCCATAACCTTCCCAACATTGAAAGAGGCAGAGAATAAAGGGGATGCTTTAAGAAGCCTGTACTGTTTTCTTTACCTTCAAAACAGCTCTAATTTAAGTTAAAATGTGATGAGAGTTGAAATCCAGATGGTTTGTAGGAAAGCCAGTTTCCCAAAGCTGACTATATTTCGGATATTAGTTTATAATTCAAATTTTAGTTTGCTTGCTTATTTATTGTTCATCTTCTCTTGATCCTTGTATTGATTAAGGGTGATTTTATCTTTTAGAACTATCTAAAGGATACTTTTCTATAAACATGCTAATTTTTTCTAGATCTTTCAATTTAATCTGTAAGATTTATGGTCAAGAGGTAATTTATTATTTTATTTCACAATATAATTTTAAGAAAATTTATATTCACTCTAACTTTGTGTAGAGTAACACACTTCTTGAATATCATACATCTGATTATTTCAAAGCTTTAAAGGCTTCACAACGATTGTCAGAATCGAACATTTTAAATACAGAATCACAGAATGGTTGAGGTAGGAAGGCAGCATCAACCTCATGTTCAGAGCAGGGTCAGTCAGAGCAGCTTGCTTAGGTTCATGTCCAGTCAGGTTATGAACACCTAAGGATGGAGAGCCAAGAATTATTCTGGGCACCCTACTACAGTGTTGGATCACACTCACAGTAAAAGTTGTTCTTAATTTTAAATGGAATTAAAAGAGGATTGCCAACCTATACTGTTTTTTCCTCCCCAGGTGCAGGACTTTGTGCTTCCCTTTGTTGAATATCACAAGGCTCCCATCAGACCATTTCTCCACACTGTCAAACTCCCTCTGAATTATAACACAACCTCTTGTTGTATCAACCACTCTTTCCAGTTTTATATAATCTGAAATGGTTTCTCTCTTATGCTGAGTACGCTCTCTTTCCCATCTGGTTAATGAAGGTGTTAAACAGGATTAAGCCCTGTATTAGCCCTTGGGGTACATCACTAGAGACAACCTTCCAGCTTCTCTTTGTGTTGCTCATCACAGGAAGTTTTCAATCCACCTTGCTGTCCACTTCTCTAGCCCATGCTTCATCATCTTGCCTTTGAGGGTATTATGGAAGACAATATCAAAAGCCTTACCAAGGTGAAGATAAATAACATTCACTTCTCTGCCCTCATGCACCAAACCAGTAATGTCATTACAGAAACCTATCAGGTTTGTCATGCATGATTTTCCCTTCATAAATCCAAGCTGACTACTCCCAGTCACCTCTTGTCCTTTGTGCATTTGCAAATGGGTACCAGGATTATTTGCTACATCACCTTCCTGGGGACTGAGATGAGATTGACTAGCGTGCAGTTCCCTGGCCCTGCCCTTGAAGATGGAGGTGATATTTGCTTTCTTCCAGTCTACAACAACTTCCCTGGATTGCCACAGTCTTTCACAGATAGCTGGGAGTGGCCTCACAGTGTCATTGCTCTCAGCACTTGTGAGTGCATCACAACAGATTAGAGAGACTTGGGTATGTTCTGCCAGTTTAAATGTCCCCTAATTTTGTCCTCCTCCACAGATGGAAAACACTTCTTGGCCCCATGAGTTTCAGGGCCTGGGATTAAGTAGCACAGCCCTTTCCATATCCTTTGTCACCAGGACACTGCCCCATTCAGCAGTGGCCCTACATTGACCCTAATCTTTCTTGTCTTGCCATTGTACCTATGGATTCAGGGGAGATGGACAATAGCCAAGGGCTAATTTGAGCCATGTGTTCACCTAATCCCAGTGCTGGTGAAGGTCCAACTCAATTCATGTTTGGGAGACACTGGCAGCTGTCGTTGGGATGCAAGTATGACCACGAACTCATTCCCACACTCCATAAATAGTGGAAAGCTCAGAGCACACAGAGCTCTCCTGCATGGCAGGGGGATACACGCCAGGATCTTCCCTGGAGTACAGACACCTCTCAAGTCTACTCCTCAAGGTTTAGACACTCCTTATCGGATCAAACACTCAGGAAGTGAATTGGGAATAAAGACACTGAAACTTTGAAATCTTAGCCAAGTGATATAAAGGTTTGATTGTGCATATACAGTTCTTTAGACATAAACCATTGGCTAAGTCTGGGGGTAAGTCTACACCCAGCTGTGTGGTGGCATATGTGGCAAAAGCCACAGCCCCACAAGCTCAAGATTGGTGGGCTCAGCCCGAGGTTGCCACTGTCTGAGCCACACTCCCTTGCTAGGGTGAGCTTTCTGGCTCACCCCCAGCGTCCCTTGCAACGTTGTTTACATGTTTCAGTTCATTGGTTTGTTACCCTATTATTTCATGTTCTGTATAAGGTTATGTTCTAGAAACTTCATAACTGTTCAGTTATGGAAATCACACCAGGGCCCTTCTCTCTGGGCTTTATTCTCGCCTGCACCCATGACATCGGCCCGGGGCTCTCTCTCACCCGGAGGAGCCAGCATTAAAAGAGCTGCCGGACGACGCCCTGTGTCTGGGGAAACTGCAAGCGGCAGCCCCCAGGAAACCAGGGTCACTCCCAGAATAACGCTGAGTGGCCTCAAGCAGGCCCCCGGAGCCAGCGTTACAGCTACGCTTACACTCTCATCTGAGAAGGAGTTTAGAATGCAAGGAGATCCTTTCTGAACCTTGTGACTCAAAAGGAGGGTCTTCCTGACAGTTTTGTCTGACCCTGTCCTCTCTGCAGCAAATAATTAAGTGTACTTTGTCATCAGAATTTGTTAAAGCCCTGTCACATTTATCATCAACTTTGTTAAATTGCTGTCGTATATCAATAAACATATGGCTGCTTGTCTCTTACCAGTGAAGTGCATCACTCCATCCACAACGTTCCCACAGTCCCAAGCCTGCAGGATGCAGCCTCTTTCAGAGGTAGGTTGAGCCCAACATGTCAGATAGCAACTGGCTCCCTCTGTTAGCAACACAAAGCATTTTAAAGAACTGATTTAAAGTATGGTTTGTTTGGATGAGGTGTAAAAAAATGCTTCAGCTGTTAGCTCTTTTATACAAAACCGAAAAACAATCAATAATTTACTTTTTCATAATAGTTCAAGTTACCTTGGATTCTAAGTCTTAGCCATACTTTTATAAGGCTTCAGTAATGTGGCTTCACAACTTTCTTGACATTTTTATTCTAGTTCTCCACTAACTTGTTTTATTAGAAATATTTCAAAAGCAATAGCAGAAACAGGTCAGGACCTGTTATTTTTTTTCTATAGCAAGGTTATGACAGAAAGGGATTCTGAGGGTCTCATATTAAAGTAGAAATTAAAAAAAAAACTAAAGTAAAACAAAATCAGGACTAACTCCCAAGTGTGCCACAGAATTGGATATGTATCCAATTTAAAAATGTTTCTGGAAAAAATAATTCCTTTACTGAACAGTTTGAACTTGCCAAAATTATGTCTGATTCCAAAAGTAGTTAGTGGAGAAAGACAAAAAATAATGTGCCTGCTTGCTATTCTCCTTTCATATGACTATGATGGAACCATATGACAGCACATTTTTACACCTATGCAATATTTGCCAAATGCAAATAACTTAATCAGGGGAAAATCTACAAAATCCCATTATTGAAGATAAGGGGAAAATACTTTCAAATTAATAGATTCTCAAGCTCTTATTTTTTTCATTTCACGGATAAAAATAAATATAATTTTACCATAATCACTTGTTATCACAGATCAAGGGAAAGCTTACTTTCTACCTTTGCAAGGTACCAGGAAGCTGCAATAATTGTCAACTTACTGTCTTGAATTAGGAAAATGTCTGCAGAGTTTTGGACCAAAATACAGCCTTTATTATAAAAGTTACATTACTTGCTCATTAATTTCCCACTAGATAACTTTTCCTTGTCCTGAAAGAAATTATCTTTATATAACAATTTCTTTTACTATTTACACACTCTGATTTAATCCTTTGATCATGCATGAAATTACTTTGTCCTCACTGTTAAATAGCCTACGATACCCAAACCACTGCAAACCTCATTATTTTTTTAAATTTGGATTTAAAATTTTATTTTGATACTTTTTTCTCATGTTTATCGGTGGACTAGAATTTCATATAATTTTCTGAATATCTCTGGGATTAAAAAGAGTCCATTTCAATAACATTTAAATTGTTTTATTACTCTAGGCTATTTTAAGTATAACTGCTTTGCAAGCTTTTTTAATTCCTGTCTTCCACCACTATTCATTTTGCTTCCTTCTAGTATTTTGTGACTAAATAGAACATCCTTCTCTTGCCAAGCATAGTGAAAGATCAGGACCCAATACTGGTGTTCGCAGTAACATGTGTCACACTCATCCATTTTTTCCTGTTTCTTCTCACTTATGCTATTTGTCTTTACTCCTTAAGATAGCTCTTTATCCTCCTAAACTGCATGTATCTCCTGCAATACCAGATGACCTTGATAAAAGTAATCTTTGGGTGGTCAGGTAATAAGAGAAATTTTATAACGTTTCTTTTAAGGCTGTACATTCTGTCCAAAATTTCTCTGTCAAATCCTATGTGTCACTTGCTCATATATAACTGTTATGTTTGTCACCAAGGAATTTCATGAAACCATCCTGATAAGCCTTAAACAATGTTGCTGCTTTCTTTATGTAACTCCAGACTTGGATGTGTGTTGTTTGAGGTTCTTTTATTGCTTACTTCATATTAGGAAGTCTCACAGCTTATGTTTTGGGCTTCCGCCATTCTATATTGGGTCCTGCTGATTTTAGTTTCTTTCTTAGATATGTTTCCTATTTCAAATTGTTCTGTTCTTTTCCTCATATAATGCTCTGCTCCTTCAGACTTTTGCTCTTGTTCTGATTTGGTGTGTTTCTCTGTTGTTAGTTCTCTCTTCAGCCTTTTTTCCTTCTGTGAGAATGTTCAAGCAACAGTTCATGTAAATAGCCCACAGTGACAGTCACCTCTACCAATAAATTATCCCTAATGTCTCTTAAAGGGTTATCCACTACAAGAGACTCCCTTCCTCCGTAATATTTCTGCAGTAATAATAGTTCATTCTTGGCTCACATTTTCCCAAAATTATTTTTTCATTCTTTTGGCCTTATTCTATAAACTCCCCTTTCTTTTCTGTGCTTGAAACGTTTTGTGTTTTATGTTTCACACTTTATTCTTTTTATATTAAAATGGTACCCTTGCACTTCAGTAATATCTATTATGTGAAGACCTATATGCCTTGTAATAACTAATGAGCTAAGCTCTGTTATGGAAATTGCATATGCCAGCCACTGGAACAGGGTTTGACTCTACATTTCTGTGTAAGGCAAAAGACAGATTCTTTTATGAAAGTATTTTTTTATTAATAGCACTACAGATTGAGCTGAGTGCTTCCAAAGAGGGACCCCATACAAAAAAAAAAATCCCTGGGCAATTATATCTTCACAATCTGAGTTCTCCACCCCAAATGCAATATTTTGGGCCAATAGTAATAGTAAGGTCTAGGGTCTCCTTGCTTTTTATCCATTTGATTTGTTTCCCATTTGGTTATTAAGCAGCTGGCAAGTGCTTGTCTCCTTATACAATATCTCATCTTCTCAGGTTAGCTTCTCTAGTTAGTCATTCAGTATGTTAGAATACTGTTGTTACAGTTCATATACCACAATCTACAGGCTTTGCCTTCTCTAGCTATTGATGTTTAAGTTGCTGTCTTTGTCTACTCTAGTTATTATTTGTCTTTAAGCTGCAAGCTCTACGTTTCAATTGACTTTTTCTACAACATCTCTCAATATATTCTAAATAGTATCTGTAATTTCTGTATTAGTTAAAGGAAACTGAGGAACTGGAGAAAGCCAACTCACTTCTTGGAGATAAATACTAAGTCTCAGTCAAGTCTCAGTCAAGAAATGTAATTTTGCTCCCTGGGATTTTTTTGGGGGGGAGGGAGGTTGGTTCTTGTTTTTTTTAGTGGTCTGCTTATTATAACATAAAAATAAGGAAGGTTTGACTGTAATTAGTATTTCCTCTTCATTCATTGATAGTAGTACCTATGACTAATATATGTTTTGACATTTAACCTTGCAAACCTATCAGAAAAAAAGGAGAACATACACATGAAAGTTATTTCAAGCTCTTTATATTGTGACCTTCCTCATAACCAGCTTAACAGCACATCTAGTAAAAGATACTCTTTTATGTTGTGCATGGATATATGTTGCGTTTATAATTTTTTTCATAAATTAAAAGCTCAAAATCTCTAAATAATAATTGATATAGTATTCCCTTCTGTGTATATATATTACATTTGAATTTTTAGTTTTGTGATGACAATTACATTGCAAGGCTGTAATGGAAGCATATGCAGCACTGTCAGATTGACGTTCTGCTAGTTATCCCTTAAAATGCTGGTTTTGATGATATCTCTAATATAAAGGTTTCTGAGTAGAGACCACCTTACAAAAACATTAATTCCATTGACAAACTTACCCTAATATGTATGTTTTAGCCTTGCAGTAATATTATAGGTCTTTTGGTTTCAAATTTTTTTAATTGCTATGTTCGGTGTTGTGTAACATGATTCTTGTTCTTCTTATGCTATGTGTCTGTTATTATTTTGAAGGGGATAAAGATACTTTATTTCCAAATTAGCTGATATGATTTGGATTGCACTCAAAACTGTTGACACAGGGTTGATTAGCTACTGTTGAGCAGTGTTTGCACAGTGACAAGGCTGGGGGCACACTAGAAGTTGGGAGGGGACACAACCAGGACAGCTGACCTCAGTGACCAGGGGGATATTCCAGATCACATGGTGCCATGCACAGCACATAAACTTGGGGGAAGATGGAGGAAGAGGGGGATATTTGGAAAGGTGCCATTTGTCTTCCCAAGTCACCATTAGGTATGATGGGAGCATGCTCTCCTGGGGTTGGCTGAACACCCGCCTGCCCTTGGAGAGTGGGAAATAAATTCCTTGTTTTTCTTTGCTTGCGTGCATGACTTTTCCTTTCTCTATTAAACTGTCTGTATCTCAACCCATGAGTTTTCTCACTTTTGCTCTTCACATTGTGCCCCCTAATCCTGGGAAAGTGTAATGGTGACTCTGTGGGGCTTGGTTGCTGGCTGGGGTTAAACCAAGACAATCCTTTTTGGTACCCAACATGGAGCTCAGAGATTTTGAGATAACACCAGATTTGATTAGAATGTGGTAGATCAAATATAGAGCTGTCATTGCTGTGCTCTCATTTTGCTGCTTGCTATAGTGCTCTACTTCTTCTCATCTTACTCTGGAACATTTTGCATCTGGCTGGCACATGGCCAGGGCATCACTGCTGCCTGTGCTACTGCACTGGGCAGGCTGGAACTCCAGTGTGAACTCAAGTCAAGGGCATGGTGACCTGTGGATGAGCAGGACACCCTGAAACATCTGTGGCTGTGAATAAGAACACAATAAAGCAGATATGTCTCAAAGTGTGTGTGCCACAGCAGCTATAGCTTGGGAGAGACTGTGGCTCACAGATAAGGCTCCACTTGGCGTGAGTACAGCCCTAAGGGACTGCAGTCTCCTGTTAAGTCCAAGCTGAAGCAGGGGCAAAGAGAGGAGTTCATTGCAATGTTGAGGCCTATGGTCTGGTACAAAGAGGGCAAGGGTGGAGCTGATAATGTAAATGTCTTTAAATTGTGGCAATCCAAGTTTTGAATTGCACATTATGGAAATTATACTCATGCAGGAACCCCTTGTTGCTAGCCAGGCTAGGAGTGAGAGGAAGACTGCATTGAAATATTAAACCCTATAACCCAGACCAAAAGAACCAGGGGTGGAGATTGTAATGGAGATACCTTTAAATTGTGTAAGCCATTATTTGAGTTGCTTGTTATAGGAATTATTATAGCAGGAAGCACCTGCCCAATTGAAGACTTACAAGAAGCAGTGCAAGAGCAGCAGTGACATGACCTGACCTAGCTTTGGTTCCCTAAGGTGTCTTATAGTACATTTCCATTTAGGTATCTACAGCAAATTTGAATCACCACCCTGCTCTTTTTATTGTCACTTATTGACCAATGGACATTTTACACAATGTGTACCTTTTTTCCCAGGATCCTTCAGATCTCTGCATGCACTCAGAAATGCCAGTTTTATCCAATTATGAAGCATGATTCTATTTTCTGTCAATTCAGTGAAGTCTTTGGAGAGCCATACTTCCACACTGTTAATGCAGTCAGTGCCTGTTTCCACATCAGAAACAGTACAGGGACCAAATATGAAGTACTGTATTGTATGACTCTTAACTGGTCTTCTTAGTAATAGAGTTTATTTTTATTTGCCTGAGAAATGTGCCGTTCATTTTTGGCAACAAATACTGCTCTCTCAAAATTGTTTATATTAAAATGTTTCCTTTAGAGAAGCAAGTGTGAGGGAAAGAAAAACAAACTATGTTGATGTTTGTGTGACTTCTCACAACCAAAACCTCACTGTGGCACATCATGACATAAAACACCAAACAAAGAAACATCCCCTGACACAAGGTGTATATGCTTAGCAAATATCATATAGGCTTGATTTTGTCATTCCTATGGATTAAGAGTCTAATCAAAACCCGCATAAGTATAACTCTACTTCAGGATGAATCAGAGTAGCAAAAAGTAACTCAGCTCTTTATTTCAAGACAAAGACCTTCTGAAAAGATGACAAGGAAAGGAGAAGCAAATGCTTTTGTGAAGAGATATCTAATTTTAGTGGTGTATTTTACTGAATAGTCATCTCTAACTACTAATTGAATAGCTGGATTCAGCTGAAGTAGGGAATAGGGACTGGAGCCCTCAATGCAGGATTGTGGTATCCTCAGCTGTAGCTGCACATAGAAGATGTGAATTGCACACAGATAATACATATTATTGGTGTACACTTCTATACTGCAGGCTTAAATATGTGCAAATACTTTAAAACTTAAATGTGAATTCTGCAAAAAGAAGGGGAGAAACAGAAGTTGCAAGGCCTAGTCCTCATATTCCCATTAATATTAGCTTGCAATATTCCCCTAAGCTTGAAAGGTAAATTGTAATAAAGAGTATCTGCTATAAAGCCAGAGAAAAATACAATGCCCTATAGAACAGAAAAAGAAATATGAACTATAAAAGATAAAAGAACTTATTAATCTTTAATCATGTCCATTCTGAAAGAGTCAGTACTTCCAGACGCTGGAGTCTTCCCCTTATTCACTAAACCTATTAACAACTTTCTTAAGGACAACATAGCAAATCAAAACCCAGGCTAGATCTGTAATCCACAGCTAAGTTTTAATGTGAGTAGAGTTTATACACTAAGGATAGATCCAATTGTGACCTTTGCTGCAGAAAATAGTTCAAGTTCTCTTATTGTGCCTGAGTTTGTTTCCTGAGCAAGAATCACATGCCATTAAATTCTCTGCCAGACCAGGGCAGGCATTCCCCAAGGCCACTGATCTTGATGAGCTTTTCCCATTCTTGAATTAGGCATGGTTTCTTTGCACTGTGCCTCTTTGAGGGTGGATCTTCATATCTGATAAGTTCAAGAGTAGAGGTTCATTATTATTGTTTTCTTCCAGTTAGTTTACACCAGTGTCTCTCCTGTTATGATTATCTTTTTTGATTAAAAAAAAAAAAAAGGGAGGGAAAAATCCCCCAACTTCTCTACCTGCATCTTTGATAAAAACTGTTTCTGAAAACCCCTTTTCCTTTCAATGATACAACAGTCTTAGTAAAAATGTTTGATTTGTGTTCTTCCTTTTGAGAATTAGGACAGTATGGAGGAAATTTTTCTATTACAATATGTACTCAAAATGAATAATTCTGTCCCATAACAGATAAACACAAAATACTTTTTCTTCCCCTCATTACTCTATCTACTATTTCTCAAATAAACTTCCATTCAGATTTTTTTCTGCCAAAAGGAAATTTTAAAAACCGTGATCTTTATGGAGTGTAGTTTCTCTTTCAGTTAGTGAACCTTTGCTGCTTTTGATATTTTCAAGCCTTTGACAAGCACCTGCTTTGTTTGTGTGTTAAAGCCTAAGACAATTCTAAGAAATAAACATTCAGCACATAGTTCAGGGAATTCAACAGATCATTCCTATAACTGATAATCAAAGTGTCTTTAAAACAGGGTGAAAAAATTACGTGTGATGGAAAACAACATTGGACTGAATGACCAGAGAAACTCCCTGGAAATGACCCCAGCAGATACAGGTCCACGTTTCTTATTCAGGCATTTAAAACCAAACATCTTGCAGCAGTTTCTTTTACTCCTTCTTACCCCCACTAATAGGGGATTTGATTAAATTTATTACTTTATGTTTCATTGCCCTCCTGGATTAGAGGAATATAGCAGAGCAGTAGAGTTACTCACATATGTGCTTGTATGGGTTGTTAACTTCAATTACAGGGCATGCAGTTCCTGACGAGCAGGCCAGGCACAAACAGAGGAATTTGGTTTTAATGGGCTATTTTATGTTTTCTTCTTGTTTCTTTCACTTCAGAGAATAAAACTACCCTTGCAAATTTAACCACAATATCTAGGCTGGAAGTTGAAGCATAAAAGAACTACTTTTACTGGAGTATTCCTCAGCAGAAAGTTAGTAGGGTATAAATTACTGCACAGCACAGGCAAACAGAATTCTCCCAAACCTATTAATTGCATAAATGTGTCATTTTTTCACTTTCTATTAATTAATATTCTGGGAACTTAGATAATCACCCATTTGAACAAATCTCAGTAGGTTAATGGACCATTTGACAAGTCAGACATAAGCATTTAGAGTTTGTTCCAGCTTTTCCACAGGCCAATATGAGTATTTTTGGCCAATATGTGTGTATTATAATTTTGTTACAGGTATAAGGTTTCTAATGGATATTGTTAATTGAAATGAACTGTTACTTCAATTTTATGTCTGCTACAGTGAAACGTCATTCTTAAATCAATTTTTTGGGCCAAACTAATTTAATGTAAAACATTTGCTAATAGTTTTACTTTCTCCTTCTTTAATTTGTCAGTTACAAAAAATGTTTTTCTCTTTTAAAGAACTAAAAAATATCCTAAGACTTTTTTTCATTTTGAAAAAAAGTCAGACTCTTATTGCATAGTTGAAAAAAGTAATCTGCTGTAATGGTAGATCTTCATATCATTGGAGAGCTCATTCATAAAGGTACCAAAACCTGATAATACTAATAAAAAAAAAATCTATCCTTATACGAGACACAAATAAAACAGTAGTTTTAGAATGACAGTAAGAATCAGAAACTTACAGAAGAAGACTTAAAATTATGAGAAAATAATAAATAGAAACAGACTGATAATAATATACCATTACCTAAAATATATCAAATTTGATCCAGTTGAAGCTACTATCAAAATACTTTTCTATCTCAAGAATTCCTCTCTGTGGATATGAATGTGGATGTTAATGCACTGATGTCCTGTGAATTTCTTTTTTTCTTTGTTTTTCATAAGAAATAGTGTCTACTGTCCTGCTTGCACAGTTTTTGAAAGCAGAAACAGACTATAACAGACTATGTGACCTTATGAATTTGAAATTGAGGAGGCTGATCTGTGCTCTAGCAGTCAAAGGCACAGGAATTTGAAATTTCTTCTTTGACCAGAACTAGAGTGCTTGGTTGTTCTGCTGTTTTTGAAACTATTGCTCGCCCAGATACGCTCTAAGTAATCATAACTTAATCATTAGGTAATCATTACTTAACATAATGCTCTTTGATTTAGATATGACTATTTATTATTAAACATACCTTTAGTTTTCATAGACAAATTTACAGCTGCAGATACTTTCAGACAAGAAAGAGCATATTGTCCTTGTATTGCTTAATACACACATTTTGAAAGAAGGCAGTACAAATGACATGATACCATTTGTATGTTGTAGAATAAGTGATAGGCAAATTAAAAAACAAAAAAGATAATTCTTTCTTGCACGACTTTCTCAAACTAGTTGGCATAAAATTTTGTTAAAAATGGAAATTTAACAAGACTTTTTAAAAGAATGAATCCTTCCTGTAAACAAAAATATCAGCAATTATCAGCTATTTCTTTTGAAAATTATTAGACGTATGTCACAGTATCGACACGAAAGGAATAGCCAGAGACAGCTGTTACCAGGATCAGAGAGAAGGAAGGAAGGAAGAGCAAGACCCGCCTTCTTTATTTTTTATATACATTTGGAAATCACTATTCATTGGAGGAAATCAGTTCTTCCTCCCTCAATTACAGTGGTCAAAGGAAATGTCCATCAAAGTTCTGTGTCCATGAGAAAGGAATGTGAGAGATAAGATACAGTTACAATAACATAGCTATGTTTACAGAAAGGACCGTGAGAAATAGCTACAAAGAAAGTAAAACATTCAGAACTGCAAGAAGCAGGGCAACAGACGTATGTCAGACTAGTTCTGGTTTGGAGGGTTTTTTGAGCCATCCATTGAGTTGGGCACTGGTTCATAAATAAGAGGTGTAAAGGAAAAAATCTTCTGTTTTACTGTAACAATTCTGATGTCCCTAGATCAAACAATGTTTTAGATGTTTCTAGATTCACTGATTTTTAAAAGAATTAGGAAAAAAAGCAATAAAACCTTCAAAATGCTTTCACCAGCTTTCACTGATTCTCTACTGAATAAAATTCATTGAACACCCTTCTTGTATTTGCTGCTCAGGAAGGCTCAGGTCCTCTGTAGCCTTCATAAATCTCTGAGTAATCTAATTTAACTTTGAAATTATCCCTTTTTAAGTAGAAAAGGGAAGACTACATGACCTCCAGAAGTCCTTTACAGCCTACCTGGTTTATGACTTACATGATCTACAACTGCATTTCAAGCAAATCCCAAAGCCACTGTCCAAGACAGAAACTATTAAAAAAATACAAAGTGAAATTATCTGATGAACAAGATCTAGACCGTGGAACTCTGTATTCCATGAATAAAACTCATAAAATGACAGACAACAATTAGAATCAAATGCAAAACCCATTTCCTTAGATGTTAGATGTTCAAGGATACCTCCTTCCCAAGTGTGAACGTGCACATCCATATGCTAGTCTTCCAGGAAAAGTGAATCTCCTCTCCCGCCAGGCTTTTCAAACACTAAGACAGTGAGTATTTATTCTTAGTCATTTAAGAGTCATTGGCTTCTTGGTGTATAACTGGTAGTACACACAGGAAAGTGAAATACTTGCTTTACTTGAATTGTACTGTCTTAAGTGAAAATATTGCAGCTCTTCTGAATATGTATAAAATCTTAGTTTGCTAAAGATCTTGACTCTCTGTTTACTTTCATCTTTGTAAAAATACTCTAGTTTCTAGATTAGCATTTTTTTCTCTTTTTGAATGCTGCTGTTCTGTCTTTTTGGTATTTGATGTGGTATAGCTATGAAACTATAGATGTACACATACACTTCAAGTGATTACCTAAATTATTTTCAACACTAAAGTAAAAAGGAAAAAAAGGAGAGTATCGTCTTGAATTTCTTTTTCTTTATTTTGAAAAGGCTCCTAAGGATTGAGGACCCCTCATAGAATGACTGCTCTGTTAACTCTCATGGGAAGGGTTATCTAGGAAAAGGCATCCTCTCAACTGTGCAAATCTTATTCACTAAGAATAGGAAAAAAGTTTGAAATCACATTGAACATCACAGGAGGTTTTATTTGATCACAGAGTGAAAAATCCACATCTGTATTTCCAAATTCCATTTGGACAGCAGTCAAAACACTAATGCAAAATAATTCCATCAAGTAGTGACAAAGCAAGGGGAAATAGCTTCAAACTGAAAGAGATTAAGTTTAGAATAGATATTAAAAAAAAAAAAATACTGTGAGAGTGGTGAGACACTGGAACAGGCTTCCCCGAGAAGTTGTGGATGCCCCATCTTTGGAAGTGTCCAAGCAGGTTGGATGGGGATCTGAGCAACCTGGTCTAATGAGTGGTGTCCTTGTCTGTGACAGAGGTGTGGGAATTAGATCATCTTTAAGGTCCCTTCCAGCCCCAACCATTCTGTGATTCTATGACTCCCAAACAGAAATGCGGCAAGGAAGGACAATAAAACAGTCAGGAAGGGTTCAGTGCCACTGCACCATGTGTTACTGACTGTCAGGTTTGTCACTTTCGAGACAATATAAATAAATGGCGTGTGAGAAACAAAGTTTGGCTTCTAGTCAAACAAAATATTAATGAAATTTTGGCAAATAAAGTTGAAATACTTGTTGAAACTCCCTGAAAAATGTTAACATTGTGGCCAGTTAAGATCTCTAGATTCCTATTTGTCTACTCCTATACTAAAGGTCTAGCCCAGCATGTGAACTGGAGCTGTTCTGTGCATTACCATGACATCTTCCATATATCAGCTCAGCAAGCTGCCTGTCTGCTTTTGTAACAGAGAATAAGCACAAACTTCCTGCATCCTCAGGCCATCAGAAAGTTTTTTAAAAGAGCATGCTTCAGTTCAGTAGCCATGTTAGCACAGAGGATGATAACTTGAAGCAGAAAAATATTTTGAGTACCCAGCTAATATGAAAGTCTGGCCAAAATATAATTCGCAGAAGTATAAAAATGAAGAGCAAACATAGACTGCAATCATATATAGTAGGTAAACTATATTTTTATGGATATGAAAGGATGCTAAGGCAACAGAATTATAATAGGGATTATTAAAGGAAAATACCAGGACAAAATTAATAACTCATTTAAAAAGCCTTTTGTTTAATTAAAAAAAAAAAAAAGAGAGAGAGAGAAAATGGAAGAATAACACATAGAATGAATGAAAATAGAACAAGATATGGATATCAAGGGTCAAACCAGAGTATACCTATTAGCTCTTACCAAAGAATCACCCTGAAAAGAGTTTTTTTGTGCAGTAACATATATAACACAGGAAAAAGCTGATGACCCTTCCCCTAAAAGTGAGCTGAACCATTTCTTTGGTTAGAGACCTCTTGCAAGAGCAAACAAAATTTATTGGATAGAGGTTCCAATATCTCATAATTTTCCATAAGGCTCTTACAAAATTGTTTTACTGCTGGAGCTACAGACAGCCTGAGCTGTTAAGGGTGATTTCTTTTAAGTGACATTTCTAACACATAGTATGACTTGCCTGAATCAAAGAGTCATTTGTTCTTCTTTACCTGTCTGTTTTTTTAAAAAAACTGAAAGTTTTCCTGGAGCTTATTAATAATTACTATTATTATTTAAATCCAGTGTGCACATAAAATGCAATTGAACAGTTCATAGTGTTCATTTTTTACGACTGCTTGAAATTTCACAACAAAGATGCTATTAGGAAGAAAAAAGGAAAGAGATACTTTCATGCTTCCCTTGCTTAAATGTTTTCAAGTAGAAATTTAGTTGGCAATTAATGCAGATGAAAAACCTGGAACATCTCTTAACACCCTGTCCAGCTGCTATCTCTGGTATCATAGAAAACACTCAATAGGAGGAAAGGTTCCTGAGGCAACTAGGATGCTGAGAGAAAGTAAAATACTACAGAAAGATTTAAAGAATTCTTATTGTCTCTTTCCCTGTCATTGGGCAGTGCTGAGAAGTCTGGCTTCAATTTCTTTCCTGTCCTCCATCACATACTTTTACACAGTGATAAAATCCCCCATGAATATTCTCTTTCCAGGCTGAATCCTCCCAGTTTTCTCAGTCTCCCCTTGTATATCGGATGCTCCAATGCCTCCATTGCCCTTGTGGCCTTGTGCTGGACTGACTACAGTACATCCCTTTTTCTCTTGTACTGGAGAACCCTGTGCTCCAAATGTATCTCACTTACCATCTTTTCTACCAACATGGGTACTCCCAAGACAAAAAATCTTTTTTACTTCAGTAAGTACCCTGGGTCCAAAGCAGATAATGCCATGGAGATTCTACTCTGTATTTCCAAACCTCCTGAATACATCTTGATGCCCTATAATTCTGTGAGCAGAGGGAGCAATCTAGTCCTAAACCAGTTTTGAATCCTCTAGTTTTGTTTATGTTCTGCTGAATTCCTAAATGTCAGAAACAAACAGAAAATCCCCAAGAAAAAATATTAAAATTCATATTTTTATTAATCCCTTATGTAATATTTTCCTTTCTAACTCTCCTTCTGACAAATATTGATCCTTCCCAACTCTCCACCCTTTCTTTTTCCTATGAAGTACAAGTCAGCACAGTTCTATATACCATACACTGGTTTCTCTTACTTGCCAAAAACATAACTGATGATTTCATCAGTGTTATTGGCACAGTTGTTGCAGAAAAAGGATTTCTTAACTTGTTTTCCCTGACAATCTTGCTTCTTCTGCAGTAATGTAAACATTCTGCAGCATCTTGCTTTGTCCAACTGTGAGATTTGGACTGTGGCAACTTTGAAATTTTAAAATGTTCTTTCTGTTTTCAAAGAATATATCTAGAACTCAGAGGTTTTCACTCATGAAGTTGTAAGAGAGAGATAATTTTGAAAATACTGTTAAATGCTGGGTCTAAAGAAATTGCTGGAAGGATGACCTGAAATTAATTCTGAGAATTTATCTCATTTACTGTGCTTCCAGCTCTTCCGGAGCATAGGTAAACTACCACTGTCAAACAGGCCAAGTTTAAAGAAGCCTGAATACATGCATGGTCATCATATGTGCCTGAGAACAGGAACTGAATTACCTGGAAACATGATCTTTGAAAACATCATTTTACAACTACTCCAGTAGAAAGAGATCTTTATGCTTTCTCAGGCTTTGAGAAGGCTGAGGTCTGCTCACATAAAAGAGTCACAAAGTATTAGGCCTTCATATATTTTAAAGATTATTTCCCAGATAGATTTTTCTCAAGTTTTCAGCTTGATACACTGTGGCAGAATGGTTTCCACCCCCCCCCCCCCCCCCCACACTATTGGCGCCAGGGGGANAGAATGGTTTCCCCCCCCCCCCCCCCGCCAAATCTGATCTGCTGATGCGAAGATTAGGGGACCCTCTCCCCCTAAAGTTCTTGGCGCCATCCTAAGCTCTTTGCTGGGAAGGCAGAATATACAAGTTAAGTGACTGACAGACACAAGGATTTTACGATGTAAAAGAGCACTGTAAACTCCAAAAATCAGACAGCTATTTGTATACTCCTTGGACTGCACAAATGGTTCTCTCCAAAGGACCGAGATGTCGGTACTTTTACCTGCTTCTCTTCTAGAAGTTGAGAGAAAAGAATTGGTAAGTTACATTAATTTCTAAAGTTACTATTTCTTTGCTATAGGTACCTTTCTATTGTGCACTATATTTTTTACCTACTGGTAGTATTTTGTTTATCTGGTGTAGTAAGTAGTTCTGTTTAAATTCTGGTCTTATATGTGTTTTTGTGTGACTATTACAATAAATCAATCCATGTTGTAATAATCCTGATCGATCATAACTAAAGAACCAGAGAGAACACGTGGTTTTGGAGTGCAGGCCACTCCAAGAGAATTAAAACCCATTTAAACTCTCTCATATTCATAACATACACATAGATCTGTGTAAAGGTTTCCTTGTGTGATAAAATTCCCAAATGTAACCACTCCAAACAAACTTTTAAAAGTAATTATTCATGCAATTTTAAAATTGCATTCAGATTTTAACTTTGTTAAACCTGGTGTAAAAATTCTTTCAAAATGTATTTTTCTCTCCTTGTTATTTAATTATAACTACATCTACACAGATTAAATTTAACAATTAAATTAAATTGTCATAAGCAAATGTGTTGTAAACACAACTGTTATTATTTTAGATAACTTTAATTTCAGTGTGATTCTCAGCAATGCATGTAAGTACTGCTGGTTGTTTGCCTCCCTGCTCTAAGACAGATATCTTTTAAGTGAGCCTTTCCTTGATCAAAGAATTTTTAGTGCCCTACAAGATTTACTGCTCCATAACTACTCTTCTTGGTATACCACACTCTGTTAATGTGGGTAATAAAAAAATTAAATCTCGAATGGCCGAAAAACTCTGGAAAATTATGTATCTCCAAAGAAAAATCCTATTTTATGTATCTATGTACTTCAGATAACATAGATTTGCTTAACAGTATTTTCCCCCCCTTTTTAAGAAAAATTTCTTAACACCCTGATATTTGCCAACTCAGATAGTTATTTATTAGGAAGCCTTCATTATTTACTTTGAAAATCTGAACAAGCAAGCAGTGAAAAAGGAGTTTTCTGTTCTATTTAAGGGTCTTGTAGTATATTTAAAATTTTTACATGAAGACAATTTTAATTTTTTCTTAAGTTATGGAAGACTTGTGGTATTGCAGTCTGGTTTCAAAGTCAACTGAAAGGTGACCAAGGCAGTTGTTGTTAAAAAAAAAATTATCTCTGGGTGTAAAAATAATTTAATATTAAACAGGAGTTCATTGTCATGTAAAGTACTGTGCTTAATTCCTTGCCTTACTGAGAGATATAACAGATATAGAAGCAGAATGAAAAACGTGTTAGAAAGTCAGGAAGGAAACCAGGTGAGATTAATAAATTGGGATCACCCCATTTAAAAAAGTTATAAGACAATGTTTATTGTTATAATACAGAATGTAGAGAAACCAAACTGAGCGCTCTTATCTTTCAAAACTCATCAGATGTAAAATTAATGAAAGAAAATGTTGTGTAACTGACACAGTTAACCTTTGAAACTGTTCGCTGTATCAGTATGCTTGAAGATATCAGGAGCTCAGAATATCTCATTAAATCAGCAGGTGTCTCCTCATGAATAAGAACTTCTCAAGTTGTAGGTCTGAAACTGAATTTAAAGGTAAGTGTGGGTATAAACTACAGAGTTTGGATCACATGCCTTCATAAAAGTCTTGCTCTAAACCCCATGTTTTTTAGTAATTTCTGTCATTACTTATTCACTGATCTCTTCTTGAAATCACAGCTGAACACTTCCATCATGACCGTTTTGAGAACTAGAGATGTGGGCAGTTGGACAGTTCCATTATCACTTGGACAAATGAATAAACTGAAAATTATGAGTTCCATTTGCCCCAGTCTTATTAATGTATATAAATACATTTTTCTAGGTCCTCCATAAAGGTTTCACTGACTGTAGACAGTCCTTGCTCATTTGTATCACGAGTAAATAAACAATTATCCAGTTTCAATGAAAGCTGGAACAGTGATGGTGAGTAGACAGATAGCTCTGAATCCCAGATATTTTAATCTGGGCAGCACTTAAAATGTACAGCACATTTCATAGAATCACAGAGTCATAGAATGGCCTGGGTTAGAAGGGACCTTAAAGACCATCTCATTCCAGCCTCCTGCCATGGGCCAGACACCTCCCACTAGACCAGGTTGCTCACAGCTCCATCCAACTTGGCCTTGAACACACAGAGATGGGGCAGTCACAACCTGTTCCAGTGGCTCACCACCCCCACAGTAAAGAATTTCTTCCTATTATCTAATTAAAACCTGCTTTCTTTCAGTTTGAAGCCATTACTTCTTGTCCTGTCACTCCAGGCCCTTGTAAATAATCTCCCTCCATCTTTCTTTTGGGCTCCCTTCAGGTGCTGGAAGGTCAGAATTAGATCACCCCAAAGCCTTCTCTTTTCCAGGCTGAACAACCCCATTTCTCTCAGCCTTTCCTCATAGGAGAGGTGTTCATCTTGGTGGTCTCCTCTAGACTGGCTCCAACAGCTCCATGTCCTTCCTGTGCTGGGACCCCAGGGCTGGATGCAGCACTGCAGGTGGGGTCTCAGCAGAGCGAGGCAGAGGGGCAGAATCCCCTCACTCCCCTGCTGCACAGGGATTTGCATGCAGCCCAGCACATGTTGGGTTCTGGGCTGCAAACACACATTGCCAGCTCATGTCCAGCACCTAATCTACCAGCAACACAGTATAGAATTGTAACCCTAAAAGTATCCATAAACTTTTGCCCTTTACGTCTACTTTTACATTCTACAGGTCACCTTTCTTTGGTCTGCAGTTTTGTATGTTTTTAGTCTTTGCTGTTAATGAAAGCATGGATGGCTCAATAAGTGTGATTTACATTTTGTTCTGCATGTCTCTTGAAATTCATCACGATTCAAAGCACTGCAGGGAACAAGTTTCACAGTCACAGAACAGCAGCTGAGAAAGGTTTGCGTTTTGCAAGCACAACGACTTTAAAAACAACTGCTCTTCAAATTCTCACCATGTAGCAACCATCCTTTGCTACTCCGCATGCTGAAATAACTTCTGCACATCTTGGCTCAGGCCAGCAAATATTGTTGTGTCTTTTTCAGTGCTGCAGTAATAAAATATTCTTGAAGGTCCCTTCAGTTAAAATAACTGATATTGCACTAAACCCGATATTACTTGCATGATCTGGTAATACGGTTCATGGAAAAATAGTTTTCATCAAAGAGATGGTAACAAATGGTTGGTGCAACTTCAGTAACCAAAAGCAGGTGTTTACACTTGTCAGGCATGAAGGTAAAAGTTCTAATGAGTTAAGGAAAAACAGTAATTTATGAAACATTGTTTGGTAGCATCCATAATATTCCCAGGTTAAAAAAAAAAAAAAAAAAAGTTTTTTTCCCGGAAAATTTTTTAAAAAAAACCC
>VZRZ01006315.1:347302-358246 GCA_013398175.1 Climacteris rufus | reverse complement strand
CCGGGCTGGGAAGGGCTGGATGTGTCACCCTCGGTGTCATGTGCCGGGCTGGGAAGGGCTGGATGTGTCACCCTCGGTGTCCTGTGCGGGCCTGGGAAGGGCTGGATAACACCCCCACAGCCCTGTGCGGGGGCAGCGAGATCTCTTGCGCTTAAGAAAGGGATTGGGGGGTAGCGGGGGTGGGCATGATGCCTTGAGGTACTAAGACTGCAGCTGCGAGGTCTCTTTCCATGCATTTATGGCTAAACCTTCCACCACCCAGGCGTTTTCTCTCGGCAATAAGTAGCGAAGAACCGCCAGGTGCTCTCAATTTCTATAGGAAAGCTTCCGTGCCTTTGCCACCTCATGGTGAGCTGGGGAGGTCTCCCGAGGAGCAGCGATTCGGGCACAGTCTGGAGGTTTTTCAGCATAGCCAGCACTGGGATGGCAAAGGAGGAGGAGGAGGAGGAGGACGGGAAAGCTTCCTTCAGGCTTTGCATTGATCTACCTGCCTGTAATAATGTGTGTAGGGATTTGGAATGTGCCTCCTCCAACAGAGGAAGAGTAGAAAGCGACTTCGTGAAGTGTGATTTCTGCAGCGTAGGAGGATTGCGTAGTTTAGGTATCTTACTATCACAAATGTCAGGCGATAAATAATGGAGTGAAATTACAAATGCTTTAAGCCGAGTTTTAAAAATTATAGGATACACATAGGGGGAGTGGAAAGAAGAGGAGGAAATCTGTATAAATCTAATATTGATAGTAAGTTATTTCCATCAATTTAAAGAAACGGCTTATTTTTATTCTTTTTAATAAAGGAAGCAAATGGTAGTGGCGGGGAAGAGTATGATTTTTTTAACTGACTATAGAAATAGCAGAAATGTGCAGCCTCAATCTACAGCACGGCATAGTAAATGGTAATGGAAGAACATCTGCATATGGAAAATATACCCATTTAGGTTGCTAGAGGAGAGGCATTTTCTACGTGGTGTTTGAGGGGGAGTTTATTATTTTTAATTTTTAGAAACATTATTATGGTGAGGGATTTATTGTATTTTTTTCTATTTTTTGACACCACCATGAAGTAATCTTGAGAATTTATTGAAGTGAATCAAATAATTTGAGAGGCTGTTCCAAAAACTCTTGGGATTGACTTTTTTTTTATTTTGGAATGCAGTGATGGGGAACAGTTAAATTATCAACTGAAGATTGTGGTGCTTGTGAGTGTTATATTTTTGCTTTGTTTTTAAGAAAATCATTGTTATGTGAGTATTAAATGATTATTACTTTTTTGGTAGTTTGGATGGCTAAGAAAAACTCAGGAACTAGATTTAGATAATTTGCTTTGGAAATATTGAAAGTGTTAGGTTCAGGATTTATGTTTTGAAGGATATAGCTGCAGTAGATTTTATGAAGAATGACTGAAGCTTTTTCTTTGGGAAGTGCTGCTGTTTAAGACTGGAGAGAGGGAACTGTACTTTATTTGTTCTGTTCCAGAAAATCAGACCAGTTTGAGAACAAGTAACAGACAGACAGCCCCTCCCCCAGCCCCTTAAGTTAAGAGCTTATGAATGTCATAATTATCTACCAGGGCCAAATATTCCCTCTCCTAATTTCATCACAAGGGAGGAGTTTAACTGGCAGTGTTATTATGCTAAAACAAAAGGATTTTCTTTTCATGTTTCTGAGCTGTCCAGACAGTTTATCCATTGTGAATTAGCTTTGCTTTAATAAAAAATGAAACACACACACACACAGGCTCCCCCCACATGCCCCAAACCAACAAAAGAGCATACTCCTCTCTGTAAATTTGCCTTTTAAGATACAGTGATGCAACAGTCAAAAGAAGAAGCTTCCTAGGTTTTTACCAGTGTCTGGGGGCATTGACTTAAATTGAATGAAATGGACATCTTCCCGGATTGTAAAATCCTGTATCTTACACTACTCTGCATAATACACATTTCTTTAGGGTAGTGAATTTTTGTTAAGTTGCAGTAGAAAATATTTTGCTTGTAGAATTTGATCCCTTTTGTGCTCATCCAGGAGATTCATAGGAGTAAGTATGTCATGCTTCGAGTTTACTCTTTTCATTGAGCTTCTTGTTTTGCCAGAAGAGTTTCTCTTTACAAGTGCTTATAAGGGACTTTTTGTTAATAAGCAACATCCCTCCAGGCAGATGCCAGCATGTGTGTCTGGAATCCTGCTTTTTTTCTGTAGTGAACCCATAGAATTTGGAATTTTTGAAATCAGTGAGTTTGTCTACTGTATTAAGTGGCTCTGCTGCTTTACTCTGATCATATACTGAAATCTGAAGCATATCCTGAGACTTCAACCAGCCATTGTTTTGTTCTACCAATTGATTTATACAGCTGCATTAAGATGAGAATACACCTGCTATCCTCCCTTCCCCTTTTCACCTTTCAAAACCAGACAAAAATCAGACCAAAAAATCATGTTTCGCTTTTCTATTATAGGCTATGTTCTCTTCAGGTGAATATGAGAATCAAAATATCTGCCTGAAAATAAACCTAGACTTATGAGGAATTCTGAAATATTGACTTAAGAATAGGTAGATGAGAAATATGTAGAGAGCTTCATTTTATCCACTCCCATACAAAATGGAGTTAGAGATTTTTATAATTTGCTGTGACTCTAAATCGTGAAACATATGAATGATAAAGTCATAGAGCTTTAAAGTATTTTCTAAAAGGTTGAATAGCATCATTTGGACTTTTCCTCTTACAGCATAATACATATATTTATTTAGATAACTAACTATTTTTATCTATGGAAATGCTGCTGGCTTATTAGGATGAATTTATGTATGATTTGCCTTTCACGGCCACCTTCTTCAACAAGTATTTTGAGAACAAATACACTGTTTGCCCTTTCATTGACCTTTTCTTTGAGTCACCTTATCCAAGTGATTAATGTTTGCTTACTGATTTTCTTTCTGTGTACTCCAGTAATCCCCCAGTTGCATTCAGCACATGCCATTTGATTCCAGTACAATTGAGTCAAGTTAATATGACATTTTGGGAAACACATGTTTTAACTACACTGTAATTTGTGTCTATGAATTGAAAATCTGTTGTTGAATGAGTAGGACCTGAACTTCTCCAGGTGAAGAATCTGGATAATGGCTGGTATTCATATTTTAACCCATTTATGTCAACTAATTACTGTCAAATCTTTTAGTTATCTGTTTGGGGGGTTTTGGTGGTTTGTTTTTTGGTTGGTTTTTTTTTAGCATACCCGTTTCCTTTATGCAATAAGGGCAGTATAGTTGATGAAGTGTATCCTGAAGTTCTACATGTCATAGGTCATTTGAATCTCATTTTCAATGTCTCTTGAAATTCAGAATGGAAGAACTTACTGATATCCTGATGTATTCAAATCTGGAGGCTCGTTGGAGTCTGATAGACTAGATTCAGGCCTACTGGTAATTTATCACCAGTTTTTATTTTGTCCTGACCAATTAATCATGACCTAATTCTCACGGAGTGTTATGGTTTCTCCTTTAGTATATTTAACTGCTTTCTAGTTTAGGTATTTGACTATAATATTCTGTTTCTGATAACTAGTTTAAAATTCAGAATGATTTTTAATACTAAATAGAGCATTCAGAGCACTACTTGCTGTTACATCTAGAATTTGAGGGTGTACAGCTTCAGTGACACAATTCTGCATTCTTTAGCAAAATTTTTTTATTGCTTTTGTAGCTCAGTTTCTCTTAAAAATTCATTTGAATGGATTTATATATTTTTAAAGGATATCAGGAAAGTAAAGAGTTAACTTAAAAGTAAGATACTCTTCAGATGCCTTGTGTTATGCCATAGCATCTTCAATGGGGTGCCTTCAAAAGTAAGGGTACCAAAGTTCTTATTTTTGTTACGTGACTGAATTTTTACATTATTTGTTAGCTTTTGACTGATGATATCATTAATTGGAAAAGACACTTTCTGATTTGTTCTACTGTAGATGAGCTTAGAATCTACCTTTTAATTTATTGACTAGAAAGATGCAAAAGAACAATAAAAAAAAGAAAAATGGGTAGAGTAATTTACCTGCTTACAGCTATTTGTGGTGACAGTTTATGTTACTTAAATCCTTGTATGGGGGGTTTTGGTGGTTTGTAAATGTAAAGAAATCCTTGTAAGTGTATACTTAAAAGTTACGTGGAAAGTAAATCAAGAATACATGCACAAACAAGGTTAGAAAACCTTTTTTCCCAAGACTGCCAAGCCTTTGAGTGTCCTGCATTTGAGTGGCTGCATGGAAGCGCTGTTGGTTGTGCAAATCCAGAGGCTCATACTGAGCAGGAATCCATTGATTTCAGTGTGTTCAGTGGAGTATGTGAAAGCATCTCTTGAAATGGTAAGAGGTAACCAGCTTTTATTTTTGAAATAGCATGAGATAGCCAATACTGTCCACTTATGCAGCTATTATGATTTAGGAAATTATGATTAACAGAAAGTTTCTCTCTTTGCGTTTGTGCATCAGCAACTGGATCATTAATGAATGCATGGGACTAATAGCCTGAGCTATGAATCTAAAGATGTACTGTAGAATGAGATCTTTACAATGCAGGTCTTAGGTATTATGATGACTGAATATTGTCATTTGCGAGGCACTAGAACAGGTTTTCCACAGAAACTGTGCATGTCCATCCCTGGGATTGTTCAAGAACAGGTTGGATGGAGCTCTGAGCCACTTGATCAAGTGGGAGGTGTCTCTGCCCATGGCATTGGGGTTGGAATGAGATGATCTTTAAAGTCCCTTCCAATCCAAGCCATTCTATGATTGTAGCCAAACTCTACTAATTCTAGTCAGAGGAGAACTTCCATTGAAGTTTATATTTGTTTATATTTGCATGAGAGACAAGCAGGACTAGTTCTTTAAAAGCAGTATTTTACTGTCTCAAGTAAGTTAATTTGGGAAGGAAGGAAAGAATGAAGTGTATTAACTAAAAATTCATTACATGGTTTCTGCCTATTTAAGAACATTGCTAAAAAATGAATCCAAACATCTCCTGAAGTTTTACATGCTTCCTGCCTCTTCTGGAAAAGAAAAAAAATGCAGTGATTTGGTTTCACCTCTTCTTTAATATGATGTATAAGGAGCATTGCAATTAGGATGAAGAGAACAAGTTGTTCACAAACCAGTTTGGCAAGCTTGGAGATCTACTAACCAAGAGTGTAATTTGCTACCAGTTTCCATGATCCAAGCATAATATTGTTGAAATAGTTTCTGAATGGATAACTTCCAGGTAAAATTGGGAAGTAGCATGTAGTACTATGAAGATTTAGTCAGCTTTTTCATTAGCCATGCCTATCATTACAGAAAAAAAATTCCTCTTATCCAAGGGCTATACAAGTTCCTTCAAGAACTAGCTTTCCATAAAAAGCATAGATCTTTGATATGTTAATTTATGTTCATTTAAGATGTAGTGGCTCTCTTTCAGGATAAAAACTATGAGGGAAACACAAGTGGCTCATTTTCTTTTTGCTGAGTTATATTTTTTTCCTACTAAAATTTATATTGTGATTTTACAAGGGTGTACTGTCTTTTATTTAATGTTCTAATTACTTGAGTAGTATTGCTAAACAGCAAAGATTGATGAATAACCTTATAATTCAGCAATAGTCAGACCTGTAGCATATGAATAACTCATAAGGACGTGAATGACACTTTTGTTTTCCAGATGACCCTTTCCATTAGCTAATACTGAACTGATTGTTTGCATTGCAGTTGTAGGCTAAGTAACAGTACCAGTTGTTTGACTGCCTATGATCTGAAATTCATACTTGGAATTTGCACAAGAAGTTGCTGTCCTCATCACTTTGCCCAAGAGGTGCCATTTGGAGCATACTATGAATTCAGATTAAAAACACTCACTGCTAGCAATTTTCTTGCTACTAAAAAACGTTGCACCAGATTCAGTCAAGCTGCAAGTAATTTCAAACCCATTAACTTTGTAGACCTTTGTACTGCAGCTGAATTTTGCTTGCATGAACCCAGGTCCATGCTTAAAATAATAAAGTATTTAAAAACAGAGATGCATAAAGATGTGATACAAAGAGATATAAACAGGAGGAGACAGGTAATCTTACCTCTTAGTATGAAAAGTTTTTTTTACTGATGACACAAGGAGTTTATTTGTTTATTATGACAGGAAATATGTAATCAAATGGCAGTGGTATTGTGTTAATATTATGATTGTTATTTTAATTAGTAAAAACTTAGAAAAATTAGAATAAGCTGAAGATCCAGGGTATGGGGAAGAGGGTAGCAAAGGGAGATTTAATAATTGTACTGAAGACTGGTTATCTGGAATAGCATAATACAGCATTTTTTAAAAAGTTCTTGAACATACCATGTGTATAAGCTAATGTGCTTATTGGGTTAGACTGATGTACTCCAGTGACCTCAACAGAGACTCAAAGCAGGACTCATAAAGAAACAAGTAAGTACAGAACAAGAAGAGTGTGATACTTCTGTCAGTGCACCTACAATGTTCAGGGATATGTCAGGTTATAGCTGTGTGATCTTCCTTAATGATCTTGGCAGATCTGTGTTGCGTGAATTTGTTCTTAAATCTGCCGGTACTTTGATCTGCTTGGTACACTGTCAACAACTTACACAAGAGGAAAAAAGTCTGAAAAAAGGGTTCAGTCTCTTAATTGCTGTGTTGTAAGTAATGGAGTAATGCTAGTTCCTTACTTGACTCCTCCATGTCATTCATTATTGAATGTGAAAGAGAAGCTGCCCATCTCTTATGTGATGGGCTCAGAATTGTGTTATGTTCACGGGCTTTCCAGTGATTTAATTACTCTTTTCTTCTTTAGTATTCAATTCCTTAGGTTTTTTAAATGTTTTATTTTCCTACCGTTTTGGTAATGTTTATCTTAAATTAATAATGTTAATGTGAAGTACTTGAATTTTAAGCTGATCTGCATCAGGCCAATTGTAAAAAAACCTCCTTGTTCATAAGTATTTCTTGCACTTTAATCAGTGTTGGAAGTTCTGCCTTACAAGGGGGTGGGGGCTAAAACTGATCGAGCAGTTACCCTGATGAAATAAAAGCTGAAAGAGATTTGATTACTAGAAAGATGATTCCCAGGGATGAGCATATGGAAAGAGTAGAGGCACTTGAAAAGAAAGCATGATATATGAGTAAATGGATATAGACTGGTTTAAAAAAAAAAAAACAAACCAAACATTCAGGAAGGAAATTAATTTCTGAGTAAAAAGGCAGTGACTTTGGAGCATAAGAATGGAAATATTGTTATTTTTAAGATGGTTCAGAACATAGAATAACCTGTGTTGGAAGGACCCCACAAGGATCACTGTATCCTGGCCCTGCACAGGAGATGCCAAGAATCCCACCATGTGCCTGAGAGTGATGTCCAAATGCTTCTTGAGCTCTGGGAGTCTTGGTGCTGTGACCATTTCCCTGGGGAGCCTGTTCCAGTGCCCAGCCACCCTCTGGGTGAAGAACCTTTTCCTGATATCCAACCTAAATCTCCCCTGACACAGCTCCAGCCATTCCCATGGGTACTGTCACTGGGCACTACAGAGAAGAGATCAGTGCCTGCTCTTCCCCTCATGAGGATGTTGAACACTGAAATGAGGTCTTCCCTCAGCCTCCTCTTCTCCAGGCTGAACAGACCAAGTGACCTCAGATGCTCATCCGCAAGTTATCCCCTCCAGGCCCTTCACCATAATTGCCCTCCTTAGATGTTCTCTAATATAATGTAATTCCTATATTGCGGTACCCAAAACTGTGCACAGCACTTGGTGAGACTGCACTAGTTCTCAGAAAATCTAGCCTTAAATTATTTATTTACCTTGATCTGATTTTGGTTTTAGCAATAATAGAGAATTTCAAAGACAATGTGGCACAACATGGAAACATGTTTTTTGCTAATCACCTGAATGATTTTTGAGGCACCTCTGTTTTGCAATAGGATCTTTAGTTTTGTTGCTTTCTGTTTGAATTTTTTCCCCTGATTTCTAATTTTGTAAATCTTGTCTTATCTTGAAATTTAAGATGAATTATATCCAGCTGGGCATTGCCATCTGTAATAAATAATGCAGCAATTCATGTACTCCTGTGCTTTCTCTGATGGGGAACAATACCCAACTTAAGAGTTAAGCAAAAGCTAATGCTGACTTTTCTCAGTGGAGACTGTCTGTGGTTTAACATGAATGCTACATCTACAAACTTTAATTTTATTTTATTTTAAGAAAATGGTGTTACATGAGATGGGTTCTGCTGACAGAACTGTGCACACCCTGCAGCTGTGGAACTCGCAGTGAAGTTGGGGATGTTTCAGGGGTTGTACTGATTGCCCTTTTCAGGGTCTGATTGAGGCTTTCAGGAGTTTTATAAATCTCATGTGAGTATGTGGGAATTTTGATTCAGTGAAGAACAGAAAAATCAATCTCCAACTTTATGTATATTTCAGTAGTGGACATGTTTATAAGTAGTGCTGAAAAAGCATGGGGCTAATCCAACAGCACAGAAGAACTGGAAAGTAAAGGGGTGTTCTGGTGTGCCAACTTCTGTTCAAGATCGTGCAAGAATCAAAAAGGATATTTTTCTCTGTGCCTTTCAGTAATAAATCCAAAGACACATTGTAAATATTGTAAACTACTAATTTCATTCTCTCCCTCTGGGAACATATGTGAAAATTGCAATTAATCATCACAGTCACTTAAGTTACCCCAGCTATAACTGTGTTGAGCAGTTTACCATTCAGAATAAAAATTCAGCACTTGGTTTTGTTTGATATTTTGAGAGTTTTGATTTACTTGTTTGTTTTGGTCTGTGGCTTTGTGACAGTGGTCAAAATTGTTCCTTAGACATTCAGTATTCAGGTCATGCCTGCAGGTCTGTAAGTGCCACTGTCTGAGTGATCAGATGTTCCATGGATTTGGCCCAGTTTATGGCAATTCCACACATGGGGTTCAACAGCTTTTAGCATTTAGTCAAAATAATCCTCTCCGGCACCTGTGCATTGCATTTCTGGCAATATCTTTTGATTATAAAGCCTGTGTACATACCACACTTAGGTTGCTGGTGTTGAGAACTCTGAGGTAGTGTTTTCTATACAGTTCTCCTAAACTTAGGGTAGGCTTACTCTGATTTTACCATTTTTGGAAGTAAATTTACAGAAGTCTGTTTACTGTCATGGTAGTGGGTTTTGGTTCTAAGTGCATGATTTTTGTATGTGCTGCTAATTTAAAAAACAATTTTGATGTTATATTCAATTTTCTGTATCATTTACAAACATTAGTATAAATCAAAAGATTCTTACCTGTGTTCTGAAACCTCAGGGATCACCTGTTTCATTTGTGTAGCCCTTTGTGTCACAGTTTGACAGCTTTGTTTGCTGGTCCTAGCTACATGAATGAACACTTTATCTGCTGCATAAAAGAGCACATCTGGCTGGGGAAACAATTGTTTCCTGTAAAAATTACGATGAAAAGAAATAGACTTCCCTGTGAATCATGTATTTTGCATTTTTAATTATATATGATACGATTTAGAAAAAACCCAACCAACCACAACTAAGCAAACCCAGAAATTCTCCTTTTTAAGGGAAAAGTTCCTCTGCTGTTAGATGGAGTTCTGATAATCTGTTCTTCTGTGCTCATTTTAAAACAGGACAGATAACTGTGGCCTGCAAGTGTATGGAAAAATTAATAGAGGTTTTATTATCATGTAAATATTATAAACGCTATTCTAAAGAAATCTTAACTCTTTTTGTTGGTGTGACTAGTGAATGTTGCTATGGCCTTATTGCACCTTGAATATGTTTATGACTGTTTTCCAGGCTATGAAGCTCACTGAGGAGTGTTCTAAAAGGTTTCTAGATAATCTTAGTGTTTAGGTATGTAAGTCAGTGTAAAGTAGCCCTGCAGAAAAACATATCTGTTCATAACTGCACCAGCTCTGTTGCCTGTGACCTGTAGATATTAAATAAGTAACATCTCTATCTGTCAAACTGTAGAAAATACTGTTTCTGCAGTGGTGGTCTGTTTTTACTTATGAAAATGACTCCATTATGTAACTACATTTGTGAACATGTGGTCAAAACCCTTACAATATTCTAGTAGGGGGGAGATGGGAAACTCAAGCAGGAGGAACACTGAGCACTTGTTGAAGATTCATGTTTTCCTCCAAGAAGAGATGTTTCTTGGTCATTGATGGGGGTTTGGTTTTTTTTGTGGGTTTTTTTGGGGTTTTTTTGGGTTTTTTTTTTGTGTTTGGGGATTTTGGTGTGGTTTTCTCTCATTTTTTTTTTTTTTGGGGGGGAGTAGGGCTGCTAAAACATAGCATACTGATTTCATAGTCCAGGGGTGTTTTCACAGAATCATAGGATTGTTAAGGTTGTGAAAGACCTTTAAGATTATCAGCCATCAACCCAGCATCACAGTTATGTTCACCACTAAACCACATCCTCTGCCATATCCACACATTTTTTGAATGCTTTCAGGGATGGTGACGCCACCACTTCCCAGGAAAGTCTGTTTCAGTGCTTTACAACCCTTTTCATGAAAAGTTTTACCTAATGAAAACATCACGCAGTTTCACACAGTGTTCATAAGACTGGAAGACAATCCTTGCTTTTAAAATTCTGTTACCTGAGGTTTTTCTGAAATTCAATCCTAAAAACAGCTGCATGTGTCTATGTGTCCTGGGGTGACAGTATCATATCGCCACTGTCATGTATTCCTATCATCAGCAGACTGTTTTCAGTATGGGACTATGTTCCCGCCTGGAGGACAACGGAGTTCCTCCCAACAGACTGTACATAACCAAGGTGACTCCCCCGAGATTCCTTCTTCTTCCCTGCAGCGGTGTGTGCAAAGGGAGCACGGCGGAGAGAAGGAGAGGTTTTTTTTTCCCCTTCGTTTTTTTTCCTTCCCCTTGCCTTTTTGGCCCTTTTTCTTTTT
>VZRZ01006315.1:308707-347236 GCA_013398175.1 Climacteris rufus | reverse complement strand
TGTGTGTGTGTGTGTGTGCTTTTTTTTTTTCTTTTTTCTTCGTTTCTTTGGACCTGTGCCATCACCTGGAACTGAGGAGTGGATTAACATCGGAAGGACATTGGTTTCTGCCCAGCCGGCCTAGGGAGGTCCGGTGAAGCCTGGGCCAGGGCCCTCGGAAAGCTACCAGACGGAAGGGACTCTCTCTGGGCCTTTTCTACTGAGGTTTTCCCTTTTTTTTCGGGATTTATTATCTGATTTATTATCCTCTTTTTTTCTTTTTTTTTTTTTTTTTGTCTTTGCTGTGTTTGCATGCATATTGTTTTGAATAAACAGGGAGTTTTTTCACTTTCTTCTGGGGATTTTCTTTCCGGACTTAACAAAGGGAGGGGTCCCCCTCCAGCTGTTATCTCAAACGATAACACTATGACAAAGAATTACGAAAACAACAGAAATGAAAATATAAGCTTTTCAAAGCAGTTTTTAGGAAAAAACTGCACAGTGAAGCAAAATCTCTTTTTGACAGTAAATGCTTTTATATGAAAAAAAACATTTGAACTTTGTCTGAGTTTAGTGGGTTTAATTTCTGACCAAATAAATAGTTGCTTTTTTTGTTTTGTTTGAGTTTTGGTTTTTTTTTTTTTGGGATGGGGTTTTTTTCACCTTTACATTATAAATGTACTCTTACTCCTGTCTTACAAGAATCAAAATATGAGTGGAAATAAACTTGCTCAGATTCATTGAGTTAATGCTGAACTCTGCCCTACCTCCTTTTGGCAGAATTTTTCTTCTCTAGCAATATTTCCCTTAACTTGCATTGTGCAATGCCAACGGCATTATCCAAACTGAACTTTTGAAATATGATGATTGGAAGGTAAATATTTCTGTGGTAAAACTTTTGATTCCAAACTCTTACATGTGGTCACTTCACAACCTGGCAATAAAAAGGACTGATTCAACTGAAGAATTGAGTACATGACTTGCTGGTGATTACAAGCAGCAAGTGAAAAATCTCATTTTTTGTTGTTAAAGTAGAGTGCCTGTCACTTTTGAAAGTCCATGGTCTGGTCATTCAATGTCAGATCTATAGATATTCACAAAAAAATCTGTTATAACTGACACAAGTGGTATCTTTGTTATTCTGAAGAGAGAGGCTAAAGAAGGTTAAATGAAAATGGAGAATTTCTGGTTTTTACTTTAGAAATACTTTTTGCAGAATAGAGAAGACCACTTTCTTCTTATCCTATCAGATTTTCTCCTAAATAAAATATTTTCTGTAATTGTGTTCAGTCTTATTAATTTCAGTATCAATATCAAAGTGCTTCTGTATACCTCTGCAATGTGTGCCACCCAGTATCAATAACATACTGAGGCGTTCTCAGCATGAAATGCGTTAATCCTCACAACACCTTCAATCTCACCACTGGAAAAGCAGGGAAAGAAATTGGCAGGTGTGTCCCCTTGTTCCCTTTTAGGCAAGAGCAGACTATCAGTTAATTGAAGACAAGCTAGTTCCAAATCAAGAACTGAAAGTGCCATCACTGTGACAGTGCTTGAACAAACTGTTGCCTTGGCTAATTGACATTAGCTTGGTGTTGTGGTAATTAGATGCACACATTGCCATTGCGTTAAGGTGCATCTGCCCATCTCAGAGCGTGCATCTGCCTTCCAAAGATGGTGATAACATGCACACAGCAAAATAAAGGCAGGATGGTGCAGAGATCCTTGTGCTAAAGCAAACCCAAACCAGTGCATCTAAATGGCACACAGTGCCCAACTCCCGTCAGGAACAGCACAGTTACAGGAGGATTTCTGACTCCAAGGGAATAGTTTTAGTTGCCATAGGCTATCATTGCATTGGCATATGGATATTGTTTCCAGACTTAAGCTGAATTAAGATGTCTCTACATCATACTTACTTATAATTCTGCTACTGATGTAATTGGCACAGTTGGTTTGATCCAGAGCTATGCCAATATGACCAAAATAGAGATGTCACACAGAGCAATTCAATCTCCTGAGTCCTTAGAGTTGTAGCCTGAGAGCTGAACAACTTTTCAGACACTTGGTGTTACTTCATAAATTCTAGGAAGCCATACTGACCTCTATTCCAACTTTAATGGTTGCCATTAGTGTGGCACATTGTTCTGAGACTGCTCATGTGGTTTATATTCATGAAGTAAGAGTCAAACGTTATCCTTTCGGAAGACAGTCTAGTACCAGACTCAAACTGGAATAACTGAGAGGATGTGAGCTACTAGTGAGAAAGGGTATACCAGCTTTATTAAATTTTTAATACTTGAAGAGTATTTTAAATTTAAAAGCCATTAGTTTATCTTCAGCCAAACTGTATATTTTTGTTCTTCATACAAATAAAATTGGATAATAGATGTTGAATACCAACTATTTTTGGACATAGAATAGGTATCCTTTTAAACAGAGTAGAACAGTTTCATTAAGAAATCGACAAGTTGTAGTTTTTTTTGATGGAACCTTGGTAACATGCAGGAAACCTGGGGTCTCCCATTGTGAAGCTTTACGACTTAATACACATCACTTTATTTTTGCCTCAGGGATTTTACCTGTCAATATGACCCGATGAACACTCTGAATCAACTATTTCAGGCACCAGAAACAAATGGGAGGTACTAATACTGCATTTTACACAGAAATCCTTATTTAATATATTAGATTTTGTTTTAGTTATGTCGTAGTATGTGAAACAGAAATAACTGAATTTTACTACCTTGGTTTTGCTAAAATTTGTTTCTCTTTTTAAAAGAGAAAAAGCCCAGATGTGAATGTGAGGTATTTCTTTACAAAATGGGAGAAATCATACGCCTGTGGATATTTTCTTCTTAAATGATGTGAAATGAAATGTAAACTTGAGAAAAGTCTGAGTCCATCATGAATCCAGAATTGAACCAGCCATTTTGATTTAATTTCAGTGCTTTAAGTCATCCTGCTTTTATTTTATGATAAGATATAGAGTCAAAACTGACATGAAAATATGCAGTGATTGTAAACTGGTTTCACTGTTGTTTTTTGGTGATGTGCATGTTGGTTTCAGGAAGTCTGTATTACATGGGCCTAAACTGAGCCTAGTGTGT
This sequence comes from Climacteris rufus, assembly GCA_013398175.1. NCBI lineage: Eukaryota > Metazoa > Chordata > Aves > Passeriformes > Climacteridae > Climacteris > Climacteris rufus. The sequence continues at coordinate 344,147 of VZRZ01006315.1, read as the reverse complement.
TTGGTAGATTTGATTTGGCATTCCTTTAGAATCCTAAAGAGTATCCTCCAGTAATCTTTATTTAAACCTGCAGATTAGCAAGTAGAATATTCAGTGGTTCATTTTAAGAAGTTAAGGAAACAAAATAGAAATGTGCTTTTTGGTGGGAAACTTAATTGAGGGGAGAGAAAAAAGGAATACAAACAGAAAAACTCCAACACAAAGGCAAAAAAACTATGCTACTGATTCTGCAAGTAATGCATTTAAATGTTTCTGTTCCACTCTCAGTATTGACACTGCATCAGAAATGGGTTTAAAATAAGAGCTGTCAGCATTTATCTCTTTGAAGAATTAAATTGAGTAACCAAACTGTTTCCCTTTCACTGCCCACCAGGCTGTTCTGGTGTCCTAAACTGGGTGTGAATGGTGGACTGGTAACATTTAAGGTGGATGAAATTAAGTGAGAAATGTGTTGCTAGTATTGATAGGTTCAGAGCCTGACCAAGTGTTTTTCTTCTTCCCTGCAAATTCTATTTAGTAAAATTGCCATACTGGATATCTATAGTTGTAGTTTTGTATCTTTTGGGACTGAAGGTGGACCTACTTTTTCTCCTTGTGGTTTATTTCCATTTACACACAAGTGACATGGTGTTGCACAGCTGTCTTTGTATGATTCACAGACATACTGAAATACTAATGCAAAATTAATTACTGATAATATTAGTTCCAATATAGACATAGCTAAATAATTGTATGAATTCTAGCACGTGATAACATTTTAAAAAGACAATGTTACTTCTGCAAGTGTTTTAAGCGAGCAGTTTACAGGATGCCAAATGCTGGTACAACCTGTATAGATTCTTTAATCCCTGCAGTAGAAATGGGGAGGGCTCTGGAATGCAGCTTGGAATGCACACTCCCTGATCCCTTAACACAACTGAGAGAACAGAGTAATTACAGGGGCAAAATGTATGTGTCCCATTCATTGTTTGCACACACGAGAGGTTATCTTTTGGTGTAAATTGGATTAGCTGTATAAACAGCAGCATAATTTATTTAAAGTCAGGTTTAAAAGAGTTGGGAAGGAACAGCAGAAGAACAAGAAGGGGATTGTAAAGAGAAGAGTGGTACAGAGAATGCAGCTGTACTATTGTACAAGTGACTGACGGAGCTCATGTATATCGATGTATTTCAATACACTAGAATTTGTGTTTTAACCATTGACAATGTAGAGAGTTGGGGACTCAACATTTCAGTAGAAGCTTTAAACCGATATGTAAGGGCTGTTGAAAAGATGTGTTTTGTATTTTAAACCAATCATTTCATAAATTCTTAAAATCAATCACCACCTCCTTCTACTGATCTATGAATATTCATCTTTACACTTCTTCCTCAGACAACTTGCAGAAATTATGATGTGCCTTTGAAATGGATAGTTATAGTTGCTTCTTCAAAGTTGATAATGTAACTTCTGTATAACTTTTCTCATGCTTGGATGCTGTTCAGTGCATGCTCACTGAAAGGAATGTTTTGGCAGCTTCCCTGACTGCAGCCGTGGTGATGGCACAAGAGGCACACCAGGTGCTCCTGCACTGCTTCTGCAGAGGTCTGAGATACTCTTCTCCCCTCCTGGCTTATGCAGGGTTAAAATAAGACTGTGTTTCTGTCTTTCTGTAGAGACTATTCAGATGAACGAAAGTATAACTTACACTAACCCAAACAAGATAAATTATTATTAATATTCATAGCATATATCTCTGGAGTAACTCCATACAGAACAGCAGTGCAACTTGCTGAGAGATACAAAGACTCTGTGTGTATGTAGAGGTTTTCATTTCTTTATTCAATTGAATCTTTAAAAAATATTTTTAAGGTTCTCTTATCTTTAATTAGCACTTAAATACCTACTGAAAATTGTGTGGGTATCTTAGTAAAAAGTATCCCTTTCATTACTTAAATGAAAATGTGGGGGTTTTTCTCATGTTTAAATAGGCTGCTCGAAAAGAAGTTATAATTTCATTAGAAGTTAGTTTGTTGCATATAATATGTATCTTGATTTTTTAATCTTGATTGTTGATTTTTACAGATCAAATCTGTCACTTTGGTAAGCAGGATGTTTTATTTAATCTCCAGTCTTTAATGCAGTCTTCTGAAAGACGGACCTTTTTGAGTGCAAAGTTTGTTGTCATGTTGCTGGTGTGTGTTTCTGACCAGAATGCAAAGTAGCTTGAATCCATACATTCTTTTTTTCCTGTACTGGGATAGCTGCCAAATCTATGTCAGCGATTAACTTCTGAATGTGTCAGCTGTAACAAATACAGTTCATTGTTTCTTGACTAGTTAACAGCTAGTTTATAAGGCAGAACAGCTCAAATGAAAGGGAGGGAAGTACTGTACATTTATATCTAAAATCTTTGGGCTCTTAAAACCGCTGAATGAAAGAAAATTAAAAATCTGTTCTAGGATGGATTTTTAGGTAGTCAGAAATATTTAGCTGATTCTTCAAGTCAAAATATGTCAGATAACTGGATAATGAAGTTATCTGACAAAATTATGGTTGGTTACAGGTCATTTTCAATAAAGGGTTATACCATTCTACATCTGAGCTTCTGTTTAACTCATGTAAAGCAAAACACCAATGCCCCCTTTTCTCCTGTCCCTTCCCACATTAAAAAAAAAAAAAAAAGTATAAGAAATCTCTCTTGAACTGTTAGAATAATATTGGTGATACTGGTTAGAAAAAGTACTACAAGAAAGAAAAAATTTAAAAAGACTTGTTCAGAGAACCTGAAACTATGGTGATTATCCAGAGTAAAGTGCAAAATCAGTTTAGAGGGGTGAGATAATCATACTCTTCCTCCTCACAGACATGCATGTTGTAATTATTAATGTTTGGGATTTTATAAGTTTGAAGGCTGTTTGCACCAAGTTACAATAATGCAATATTCATGTTTTGCCTGTATTGTTTTCGGCAAATTTTCCTCTGGAAGAGAAATGTGAATGTTTTGCTGTGGACATTTAAAAGCCACTGTGTACTTAATTAGTTCTTTAGGCTTCATGTAGACCTTTTATTTTCTAAATTTTAAATCAGTTATCCCAGCAGAAATGTTTTGCTATTCAAACTGCAATTTTAGTATATGTATGAATTTTTTTGCTTTAGTTTTCTCTTAAAAGGTGTATTTTTGTTTATTCTGTCTTGAGCTCAGCATGAAGATAAAGTAGTAAATGAAGACAAAAGGGGCTGTTGTAACAGGTGTCATATTCAATATCTTGCATAAGAGGAAAGATTCAGTTTTTTTCCTACAGTGGTGACAGGTGATAAAACTTTGCAGAGAGGCAGAATTACTTTCTTTGACTAGTTCATTTGAGCCCTATTATTTTCAAGTTGCAGCAAGTGAAAGGTTTGGATGTCCTGTTAGACAGAGCAGAGACAGAGGAAGCTGTGCAACCACGTCAGTAATTTAACAACAGGAGGAAATTTATAGTGTTACGCATCTATAAAAACCCAACCACACAAAAACACCCTCTGGGGAACACAAATTAGGATCATACTGAACAGGTGCTTTGAGTTAGAAGAGGAACTTGTTGGCAGCAAGCTAGACTGCTACGTAAATTTTTAAATGCAAGGAAAGTTGTGGAAAAGTCTACCGTTTCTGAACTTCTGTTGTAAAATAATGTATGTTAAGAGGATGAAGGAGAGAGGGAAATGATCTTTGCATAGCTAGAATTCCAGACTTTCTGTATAGATTTGTGGAATGAAATGTTACCTCTCAGCACACTACCAGTGGTGCAGCCTATGCAGAGAGGAGTATTCGCATGTAATGTGCAGATTGTGAATCCGGGACCTGCAGCACTTGTTCCTCCTGCTCTGTGCCACCCCCACACTCATTCCCATAGTTTCTTCCTTACACAGGAGTGCTCTTTCATTTCAAAGGACTTCAGACAGTGCTTCCCCCTATACATGAGTCAGAATGTTTGTAATGCATAATTTTCTGTATCTGTAAAATAGTGTTTGTGATTCACTAGCAGGATTTGCTTGTCTACACTAAACTTAGTGCGTATGGTAGAAAACTGGAGTGGTACACTTTCTTCCTCCATCCCCTGCTTTCTCTTCTGCCTCTCTCTACTGGTGGGAGACCTGTAAGCTTTATGAGAAAAGCCAGTTTGAGATGTCTAAATAAATAAATCTAGTAATTCTCATCTGATATGCAAGCCATCTTTAACTCAATTTATGCACTTACAGCTCAGATCTTTCTGACATCTCAACAACTCCCACCATAATTTCCTGCTGTTAGTTTTAGTAACTCTTTTTGAGCTTGCTGTTGATGGTAAAACACATTGTGAGTTTATCCTATGCATTCTTGAATCCAAGATCTTTTAAATTCATTGTTGCAATGCCAAGATTTTGTAAGAAGGGGAAGGAGGTATTAAAAGGCAAAGAAAAACCATTGGTAAGGGGTAATGATAGAAAGATTTTTGCATTGCAAGTGGAAGCCAAAATGAATGAGCAGATGATTTCCATCCCATGATCTTAAATGAAACTGAAGATTCACTGGTGAATTCTGTATTTTTGTTTAAAAGGTAAAAGATGTCTGGCCAGTACAGTATTGCTGCTCTTGAACAAGTAGTATGCAAGGCTATGTGTGTAAATATATTTATCTCAAATACCTGAAAATTATAAGGCATTTTATGTAGTTACACCATTGTCCCATATTCCAATGAAATCTGTTCTTTTAATATTGTGTACAAGTCTGATAATCCATTTTAATGAATAAGTGTTTATGCAAGATGAGAGGGTATTAGGGCATGTGAGAAAATAGACTTGTTTACTCCAGAGTGGAGAGGGGATATATTTGGAGTCTTTAACAATTCAAGAATGGCAAGTGGAAGGAAAGAGAATTTTTCTTTAGTTAAAGTGTGTGATTGCTGAAGGAACAAATGATGTGAGCTGACAGAACAGCTTTAGTCTGAAAATGTAAAGATTACTTCTGTCTATAAGAGAAACAAAATTGGAATGGGCTTTAAAAACATGTTTGTATAAAACAATGTCATTTTAAGAAGGCGGTAAATGGATTTGAGGGTGATGTTGTAATGGTGTATCTACAGAAGGACACTAGGATCTCTTACCCCAAAAGTACTGTTCTCCTGGTATTTTGATTAAGTTATTTTTGGAATTCAACCCTGAAATTTCTCCTTAAATTTGTATTTGGTAAATTAAAAAGTACATTGACATTAACTGTTCAATACTTAAAATAATCCATTATAAATAGTAACATTTGTTCAGGAAATTGTCTAGAATTACAGGTGTGTAAAATCTGTGCAATGATATATCATGCAATGAGAATCAACTGTTTTCACTTATATCATGTTCTCATTATGGATTAGTGATAATTAAGTCCAAAATTTGAGATTAAAAATAGCATTTCACAAGGGCTTGGAAACATGACTGTATGGTCCACTCTTGTACATCAAAATAAATGCTTTCTAAATGCTTTGACTTCAGAAAATAAGTAGGAAGTGGAGGGGGGGGTGGGGTGTGTGTGTGTGTGTGTGTGGTTGGGATAGAAATTACAGCCATTAGAAAAACAAAAGCTTTTTTTTTTTTTTTTCTGAAACTGACAAAAACTCTTCTGGATATGTGTAAGGAAGAATCTGGTATTTAAAGAAGTCATAGCTGAATAGGTTTTGCCAAGGTGTTAATGAAAACGTGAAATGATCGGTATTTGTACTCACTGCGGAGATGATCTTAGAAAGTGACTGATACTGAAGAGAAGAATTTTACCTGTGACTTGTGTATATGTTTTTAAACAATTAATGATAAGACAAATTTCTGCCTTTTCCCCTTGGTTATGTAATACATTTCTACAATGTAGCTGTTTTTTCTGGCCTTTACAGACAGCAAAGAAGACTGGATACCCATAAGAGAGGCAAATGTTCTCCCAGATGTGCTCTATTTATGGTTTCAAATAATGCTGTTGAAGCAGCTTTGCCTAAGAAAAAAAAAGAATCATAGTGCCAGCAAATAACTTACATTCAACACGTCAAAGTCTAGTTCCACACATTCCTTGAAAAGAAAGGACAAATGGAAAGAGTCTGGAATGTTTCATATCCTCTCTTGTGAAACAGTAGTATCCTTGGCAGGATATACTGTTCAAATTTTGTAGCTTAACAAACAATTTTTTCTTTTATTTATAAGTACTCTGCCAACAAAAGTTATTTAGGATTTAGTTTGAAATTACATTGTTTTGTCACTTAGATTTCAAGATTTATACCACAAAAAAAAATACAATATTGGTGATATTTTTTTAATTGGATATATCTGAAGAATATCAGTGTAATCAATGGAGGAAAGAAATTTATGCCCCTACTAATGTTCAGTTCCTATGATTTGAAAGTATATCAAAAGATCCATGTGTATGTCAAAGTACATAATTTATTGGTAGTTATTGTTTGTGGCAAATATTTTCCAATTTTTTTTTAATCCCAAATTCTGCTAAATCCTGTTTATCAGTAATAATTGCTTGGTTGTATTTTGTTTGATCATTAAACTTGGACCCTTGTATTCCATCAGAAAACATTGATGACAGTTTGTGAGGTACGTGAGCTCATGGAGGTTTACAGGCTGCTAATTTCTTACTGCTTCCATTGAACTGTTCTTGCAACCTTGTATACATATTATGCTAGTATTTAATGCAGCCTGGTTGTTCTCACATTTCTGGAAACACCTGGTTTCTATTTCTGGAAACACCTGGTTTCTATTTCTGGACCATGTTCAAATGCTTTTCCATACTCACATTAAATCATTAAAAGGCATCATAACTCCAATGTAATATGTCCTTAGTTGATGCATCTCGTCAATGATTCCGTATTAGAACATAATCTTTTTTGTGAAATAGTAACGACGATTTCCACCTGTATTCCCTAAACAGGCTTGGCTAAGTGCAATTCAGTGAGAGACTTGTAATTTAGAAACAAAGTGTTGCTTTTACAAACATCTCTGAAACAATCCTTGCTTTCCTGCTTTATACTTCTTTTTATGACGTAATAAATCTTGTGGTAAAGGAATACAAACGAATTAAAGTATTTGTGCTTTGTTTTTTCTTTGCTTGGAAGGTCTTAATTCTATGTTTTCAAAAAAGATAATGAAGTATAATTAAAAATGCTTCATATCATCTATTATATCAATATGTTTTTACACTGTGCTCTCTAACCACAGGGGAAATTATATGTCACAAATTAAAAAGAATGCTCTCAAATACATGCAATGAAAAATTAAAATAAGTATGTAAAGCAGGGGCTTTCAATGCAATTACATAATAAGATGACATTATTTTTTAAAGTGCTGAAGGACTAAACCAAATCAAAAGTTCAATTAAGCATAGGGAACGACATTCTAGATATGAAGAAAAGAATGCCTACATTTAGTTCTTGTGTAATACTAAATAATCTGAATAATTATGTAAGTCCACAGACAGACATGTAAAAGTAACAGACCTTTTACACAGGAGAAACTATCTCCATCTGCTTTGCAATGCAATTTGTAGTAAAGCTAAATTGGAGGTTTGATGTTTGTAATTTTGTTTTGACATGCAGCCAGTTATGAACTTCTCCACCAACCTAACTCCATATAATCTTCCTCATTGCGAATCTACTGGTGTCTGCCCTCACAAGAGGATGAAGTTTACATAGACGATGTGTTTTAGGTACTGCAGTGTCTTTGGCTGGAGATGTCTGGAGGATCGAGTGATGATACGGTGCCTTCCTTGTTTGTCAGCCTTCTTTTCTCCATCACCTACATCCAGCAAAGACTTAAGGGTGAAAGAATCTTTGTTCTTCCTGTTATCTAAAACAGGGAGGTGCTTATGAGTGCATTGCACTAGTAATGTAGAACACAGAAAGCACAGGATGACTCTACTACATTGTCCCAATGTTGTCTTTACTTATATTTGTTTTGTAAAGCTGTTTGTACTTCCCTTAAAATACATATTGCATTGTGAAGAAACACGGTGCAAGTGCTATGGCAGACCCTAAAGGCAATAATGTGCTGTTCCCATGTAATACCATAATCTGCCTCTGAGAAGAGATCAGCCATGTATTGTTTTTGGCAATCATGTTTTTTACTACTATTACTTAAAACATACTTTTGTCTGGTATCTATTGGATATGTTTGATAAGCAGCAGCTCTTTGTAACTGATCTTCTGACCTGGCTGCCTCAAATTACTTTGTCTTTTGTTTCTGTTATGCATTTATTCACATACACACACTGGTGAAAGAGTGTAATGCTGCAGGATTCCACTGGAAGTGGTTCTCTGGTGGGGTGACTGCTGCTGAGCTTTTATAATAAATTTCTGCATGAATTTCTGAATTTTTAAGATCAAATCAGTGAGAATTTTTCCATTTCTTTTTTAATCAAGTCTTGGCCTCTATATGTTAATATATACACAATATATATTCCCAGTTCAGTAGTTTAATTCAGTTTGGTTTTTTTCATTGATTGATTAATTTACAATAACAGTTTTATATTATGAACTTCTTCCCACTGTCTCTGTATATAAATAGGTTTCTTATTAAATTATCTCCACCTGGTGGCAGCATGTCATAGCTAGCAAGGGAGTAACAAGCAGATCTAGAGCACTTTTTTAATTCAACAGAAACATAACATCAAAGCTGGTTGAATCAAACAAGTTATTTATTGCTTAAAAAAACCCTGTAAATATGCATGAAATATTTTACAGCAGAACTATGGTGTCTCATTTGTAATTGTATCTCTAACTGATAAGTATCCCATGCCTTCAAAATGCAAGTTGATTGTCATGAGTTGTGGTGGCATAATTGTATTAATGTCTGCATTGCTTCCCTTAAGAAGAACAATGCAGGTATTTTGATGGGGAAAGCCAACATTCAAGAGTTTTTTAGCATGTATATTCTGCTTACTCCTGTAGTTATAAAATATGGATTAGGTTGTGCAGCTTTTGCATAATGTGTTTGCTTGGAGCATGTTTTTGTAGTCTGTTGCAAAGAAATGCTCTTTGCTGAAGTGCTGAATTGCCAGTTTTCCTCAGTGAAGAAAGGAAGCATTTTCAGAACAATAAGCACAGTATCAGCATTATCTTATTAAAACCTGTATTTAAGAACTTACCTCAAGACTTTTCATATCACAGATGTCCAAACAAGGTTTACTTTTGAAGCACTATGCAAGCAATTCCATATGATTTTTAAAAATTGCCATATATGATTAAGATTTTTACAGAAAAACATAATTATTTGTTTATCCACAGCTGAGTGGTCTTTTATGTTTTACAAATAAAGTCATATCTTAAATGTTACACATTTACATCTTCATCTTACATTGCAAGTGTATCCCAGAGTGATTCTGAGGGTTCAGTTGGAAAGGAAATTATAGATTATTCTGTATTTTCAAAAATATTTTCAAAAAATAAGGACGCTACAGCATCCCTGGATGATGAAGAGTACTTTAACCAGCTTAAATCTTTTATAAAAGATGCCTTTAACATCAGGGGAGATTTTTAAGTCAGTGGTTATAAATATTTTCTGTGGAAAATATTTAGATTTTGGGTAAAAATTAATAGCAAACACAGGTTTAGTTACTATAGCTTGAAACTACAATTATCATAAAAATATTAAGCTAGATTTTTTTCCCCAACTAAAAAATAAGTCATAATATCAAGGCATTTTTGATAAGAGCTAATTAACAGCTCAGAACTTGTAGTAAATCATGTTTCTGATTTAAAGCTTATAAATATATTTTATATGTAATACTATTTGACATCTGTTACATTAACAAGCTTTGAATCAAATACCACAATTTTTAAAATTATTTATTTATGTTTTTTAATAGACCTCTAGATTCCTTTGAAAAGGAGAAGTTAGCCTTTTTATTGTTGAGGTCAAATTTAACATGTAACTTCACTGAATTATTTTGATATAACTATTTGCAACATACATTGGCTTATGATGAGTTCTTTAGAGGTTTAAACACAACTATAAAAAACTTAAAGCTTCAGAACCTTGTATGGAAAAGCTAAAAAGTAGTTTGGTTTTTGTTGCTCTTTTTCCTTTGAATGGGTTTTTCAAGAAGAAAATTAAAGAACAGGCTGACGACAAACTTCAGGAAGTTTGCATCTTTGTGCAAAATCTGTGCTGTGGTCTCAGATATTTACTTGACATGGGCTTGTCTGTATGCTTTGTGGGATCTTTTTTATAGTTGAAATCTGTTTATAGCATCCTTCAGTGTGAGAACTTTGAAATTTACCTTTGCTGAAGTCAGGCTTAATGGGCCACAGAAATTGTTATCTATAAGCACTAAATAGAAAACCAAGGGATACGATGAGTGAATGCATCACAGTGCATTGAGCCTTAAAGGGGTTGTTTTGCTCACCTTGTTTTTCTATTGTGTGAGGTGAGTAAAATATGAACTTGGGGAAGGAAGGGGAAGGGCAAAGAATCCCAACCAAGCAAATTATATTTACATAGCTGAACAACCAATCTCTTTTATAAGCCACTAATATGGGAATATCATGATTTGTCATACTGCATTAACCTAAAAAAATTGGCTGAGGCAAAGTTTCTATTAGGGTCTTTTTTCTTTGTATATGTCTCGGTTTTGAAAGACAGGTGTCTGTTAAGACAGGTTGAACCCTCCCTTAAGACAGAGAACGTGATTTTTCCCCTCCCTCCGAATTATTTAATTTTGAAATCAAGGGCTCTCAGGCAAAGATACGGGAAAAGGAATTACAGTTCTTTACTAATATTTATGAACAAGTAATAACAACAATAATAACCATAAATAGAACTAGGAATTAATAAAAATAACTTTCCCGCTAATTGGTGTAGTCACGATAGAAAGAAAAACAAACAGCAGGAGGCGCCGCTGAACTCCACTGGGCAGGGCGGTTGCGGTGACTCCCGAACGGCTGCAGGTGGGGCTGTGATGCAGGGTCAGGTCAGCCCCGGGCAGCTCACCGGAGAAGCAAAGAGAGTAGTCAAACACCTCAGGGCAGCAACGGCAGAGCGGCAGGACAGGAGCCAGTCCTTTTCCCTCTTTTCCCTGACCAGCTGCCGAATGGCAAGGCCTTCTACAGTTACAATCAACTCTGGGGTCACAGGCAGCGAAGGGATAGGTGGCAGAGGACAGCTGAATTCTCCAGCAAAACACTGCAGCCTCCCGCGGCAAGTGAGGGGGAGGGCAGCAGGCAGCAGAGGGGGAAGCAGGCAGCAAAAGGGGCAGCCGAGCTCTCTCAGTAACTGCTGCGGGAAAACGCAGCCCGGGAAAATGTGCTCCCTCCCGGTAATGAAAAAAAAGTACAATTAAAGCTCACCCCCACTCGGAGAACGAAAACAGGACACAGCTGAGTCTTCCTCCGGTTGCAGCCCCCAAAGCTCAGAGAGCAGCCTCTCCTTTCCTCCTCGCCGGACGAGAGAGAGTGAGAGAGTGTGTCCCTTCCCCTCCGGCCGGCTTGGCTCCCCTCTTCCCCGTCCCCACCCAAGCCTACTTCTTTTGTCTTTCACAAAGGAGCTGATGGTCTTGATGGTCCGCCTATTTGTTACCTGGTGACATTGATGGGAGAAAATTCCAAGACAACTCCCCAACCTCTGACAGTATATTAAGCTTTTGTGTAGAAAAAGGATTCAATTTCTCTTTGATCCATCAAGGAGTTTCTAGGCTGAAAAGATATTTCTGAATTTAATAACAAATATCTAGTTATTACTTAATAGCTATAAAAAATAAATTCATCTGTAAAAGAGATTAGATACTAATTTGATCTTCTTTCTCGGTTTATTTTGTAGTATATTTCACTCTGCAACTGTTGAAGTGACCACCTCTGATGAGATCAGGTAGTATAAGCAGCAGGGTAACTAATACGAAGAAAACTAACATTAAAGAAAGTGAAATTTGAGCAATGAAGAATTTCCTGCTTTATTGATTGCAAAGTTTTTTGATTATAAAAAACTATCAATACTTTTAGCTTTTTCAGTCTTGTAATATTGATAAAATGAGAAACATGGAAGGTTTGATGAAAGGTCTGATTTGCCTGACAGAACTCTAGCTGGGAATTTAGGGTCCAAACTAGGTACTAAGATGTTGTCATACAGCTTCAGAGATTGAGACCACCAGTTCCTGATTTTCTCTCAGAAGATTAACCATTTGTAGGTTTGATGATTTTTGTTGTCCTTCTGGGAAAGCCAAGAAATCTTCTCCCATTGCTCGTTGCTCTTTACTTGTCCCTTACTTTGAGGTGAAAGCACATGGCCCAGTAAAGCTCCCTTTTCTGTTCTTCTGCATTAGCAAGAATGCACCCAGGACTATGGAAGTGTGAACTTCCTGTTGGAGAAAACAGGGTGTCTAGTGAAAACCCTGGTGTGGTAAGATCCATGCCAGTTCAGATGCTCTTGGAAAGTTTATCCCTGTTGCTATTTCTTTAACCAAACACAAAGAGTGCGGTTTAGATCACGTTGGAAGCTGTCAGTGTGTATAGAAAACACTAAGGTTTTGGTAGGGTTTCAACTGATGTAGGGGATGTCGAGATTACAGGGGAAGGAGAATAATTCAGGATGACCCAAACAAATGAGCTTGAAAAGGTTGCATCCCTAAGGTATTTTAGAGGAACAGAACAATGTGTAATTAGAATATTTGTTTCTGAGTGAGCAGCTCACCCCGCTATTTAGGCTTGGCTTTGGTGTCTGCCAGGCTTTGCAGCTGGGCCTGATGGGCACAGGCTGTGGATGGTGGGAGCTGCCCTTGGCCTATGTCATTGGGAGACGTTCAACTGCAAGGACTTGGATATTAGGAAAAGGCTCTTCACCCAGAGGGTAGTTGATCACTGGAACAGGCTCCCCAGGGAAGTGGCCTCAAGGCTGCCAGAACTCAAGGAGCATTGAACAATGCCCTCAGAGACAGTGTGGGATTGTTAGGGTGTCCTGTGCAGGGCCAGGAGTTGGACTCAGTGATCCTTGGGAGTCCCTTCCAACTCAGCTTGTTCTGCGATTTCTGATCAGAAGCCTGTGGATGCCTACCTTCTGCACAGGTCCATATCTTAAGTCACATTTATGGCTTAAGTAGAGTTTATTTTGGCAGAATCAGTGTTGTGTGGCATTGTTTGATGTGCAGGATGTTTTGGTTGGTATTTTGGGGTGTGATTGGTAGGGTGTTTTGTGCGTGTGAATTCACAATGCTAAGAGATACTGAGACTTTTTTTGATTTAATTTTGCTGCTTGCTATATTAATGAAAAAAAAAGGAGATTTTGAAAGGACAGTTGTCAAAGTAGACAATAATAGACTCAACAAGATATTAAAAAATTTTGTTAACCTAAGCCAAACAATTATTAGGCTAATACATGACCAAAAAAATTGTAGCAAATGAATACATATTCTCTAGTACTTACAACTCATTCCTTCTTGAAAATTGACTAGTAGTGCATTCTGTCAGTTGTAACAACATCTGAAATAGCAGAATAAAGAGTATTTAAATTCCTTTCTTTATTGTAGATGCAAATCCTTCAAATAGTGTGTATTTGAGAGCTTGTGAAGTACTTATGAAACATGAAAAGAAAGAATATAACCATTCTGGAATTGGCTTGGGAATCTCATTATGTATTACTTTAGTAGCTGTGTAATTTAATACTTTTGGCCACTTCTTTCTCTTTTGACTCTAATATCTGATTGCTATTAATTGCACTGAATTTGGTGCTCTTTTCTTAGCGATTTTGTTACTGTTTAGAGTGAAAGTGACTTTCTGCAAAGTCTTTTTATACTGATTTTTTATTGAAGTACCTTATTTTTAAATTATTTTTTATTTTCCTTTTAAACTATTTTAATCTAAACTAATCTAAGAAAAAGTGGCAGGCCTCTGAAAGCAAGGAATTTTTTAGGGTAAGAACAACAAATATAACCAAACAACTGTCTTGCTTGAGTCATGTTTTTGTTTCTCCAGTACAGAGAATATGCATTCAGTTGAGTTGGTAGTGGAACTTATTCTGTCAACTGGCTTCTAATACCTAAAAGTGTTTATTTAGGTGCTCTTAGTAGGCTGTGAACGTATGGATGCTCTTTGTAGATGTCTGTTTAGAATGACCTTTAATAAAAATTCCTGTGATGTGACATGGAATCTGATTTCTCCCTATCACCATTCATTTCAATATTGGAGGAATTCAACAAGTCCAAACAGCTGAGTGTTTATAATGTAATGTATCTTTACCTATGCACTTGCTGCTACCTCCAAAAAGAGCTGTATAATCAAATTTTGTTCAAGATATTTTAGGGTGGTACATCATATGGTTTAAGAGTTCTAAGACATCATTGCATCCCTATTGATATTTAAGGAATTAATTCTACTTGTGCTGTAGTTAAGGCTGATTCATAGGCTGGTGTTAATAAAGGAAACTTGTGCAAAATATAATTACAGGAACCAACTCCTTTTTTTTCATTTTATGTTTCTTACCCTGACATATCCTGTCTGGCATTCTTTGTGTATATCCCAGTATTCAATATTTTCTTAGCAAAGTATTTATGAATAAATTGATTTTTTTTAGGATAATGATGCTTATATAGCACCATTTGAAAAAAATACATTGCATGCTTTGTGTATTTCTCTGGCCTCTAAGTCAAAACAGGACCATGAAGTAAAATTTTACATTTTCATTTGTTTACTGACAGAATAAAACTAGGACTGCTGGTTTATTGCTGAGGTTGCCAGGACATTTTCATTGGGGGGGTGGGAAAGGCTGGGATGGGGGGATAACTAATCCATGCTGTGTCAGAAAGACAGATGAACTCTTAAAGACTCAATTGCTTTTCTGGTGGTTCTGTCTTGGAGTTCATCCAAGTGTATTTCATGGTGTATCTCAACGTAGTGCTGCCACTTGGTGCTTTGGTTGAAACTAAGTTTTGGTTTACTCCTTGTAATAATACCACTATTAATGTGAGGCACTGGGAGTTTTGTTCCTTATTTTATATTCTTAAAAAGGTGTATAAACATTTTTTTTTTGGGGTGAGAATTCATTAAGAATATATACACTGTTGAAACTTAACCAGCTACACTATTTTAGAGAAGTAAGTGTGTACCCTTAAGAAGACTGAAATTTCAGGTGCCTAAACCACTCTGCACTTCTGGAAAAGTTGGAAACTGTTGCTTTTTTACCAAAAGTCAGTGACATGCAGTTGTCAATTTAAAGGGATATTTTGGAGTTTACACTGAATACCTGAACTGTGTTTGTGTTCCATACTCAATCTGAAATCCTATTTGTATTGCCCATATATGTGAAGCTGCTGTTTGACTTTGTTCCCCTTTTGATTCTGTGTACCAATTATAGTCATATTTGTGATGTAGTAAAACTAACAATGGCTTAAAGCTGCAGCTCAGTGTACACTGTTTTATCACTTAGTGATCCTTACTGAAATTCTGTGTGGTCTTGTGGGTTATTTGGTGTAGGTTTGGGGTTTTTTGTTTAATGTGTTTTGGGCCCTTTTTAAGGCATGTACTCCTATATTGTAGTGATATGAACTTTTTAGAAATGAAACAATTTGATTGTGGATCCTCTGATTCCAAAATGAGTAATTTAAAAGCATGGTACTGGTATCATCTGAAGATTCTTGTGTGCCCATACCATAATGCTTAGAAGGACCTCTTTTGTAATTCTTGACTTGACCCATCATATTATCACACCTACAACCAGTAAGTAAAGCATACTTTATACATCTGTGATCATGTTAAGGTAGTTACACTCTTGTTCACTCAGCGAAAAAGCTAAACTGCTGAGTTTCAGCTGTCTGTAAATTTTCACTGCACACAGAAGAGGAGAAAGAAGTTTTATTTTTCCCAATAGCAGGAAGTCATTTAACTTCCAGTCTGTGTGTATGATTAGTTTGAGGATGAAAAATATCCATATATCCATTTTGAGTTTAGGAATGAGCAGCGGTCAGTTCAATATTTGAATAAGATATTTCTATAATGTGCTCAAAAGGTTTTAATCAAAAGGTTTTAATCTTCTGTCAGCCACAATAATGGAAAAATAGTTGAAGAGGGAATAATGGAAAAAGATCTGAGAGTACAAAGTATGGTAAGTTTTTGCATCTCTGGATAGATTGGATAGACTATAGCTAAAAGATGTTTCTACATTCAGCAGAAGTCTTTTCAGCACAGAAAATAAGTTTGTAGTAAGTGACAAATATGAGGTTCAGCTCTACAGAAAGAAAAAAAAATAAGTCTCTGCCTAGAAATGTACCCAAACCCCCAGGATTAAATAAGTTTTCATTTAAAATTAGACCCTGTTAGCTTGTTCTCGTAGGTTGAGTGTTTGTTTGAGTTTGTTCTGTTTTGTTTGCTTTGATTTTTATTTAAAAATACTTTCTTACCATCATATAGTATACTACTGATTGTTATCATAAGCTAGTAATAATAAATTTTTAAAATGTTCAATTCCACGATTCCACATATGGATGCTACTAGTTGCATCTATGGAAGTGTTAGGACTCTGTAGTGATGATTCTTTGTTAATGTCGTTTTAATTATATAAAACTGGATATGGGTATGTCTGAGCAGAAATAGTCAGGAGAGAGACAGAACAAGACAGAGATCACTGTATTGCCTTCGTGCAGTTCCTGTTTCATAATAAAACAATCTTGCAGGTTTTGGGTGCCTGTCCATATGTATATAGATTTACACAATTATTAAATTATGTTATTTAATAAGGGGGACTCTGTAGTGGTACCCAAATTGAGAGCAATTCCTAGGAGTTCAGATTTTCAATTTCTCGGACAGAATTCAATAAATTAAACAAGCCAAATATATTTTAAGGCCATCCCATTTGATGACAAAGTTTATCGTCTCAAGGAAGGGGAACAGATTTTTGCTGGTTTGCCCAGGAGAATTGTGTCTGCCCCATCTCTGGAAGTGTTGAAGGATGGAATGGGGTTTTGAGCAACCGTGTCTAGTGGAAGGTGTCCCTGCCCATGACAGGGGCTGGAACGAGATGATCTTTAAGGTCCCTTCCAACCCAAAGGTTGGATCTGCTTTGTGCAAACACTTCAACCAAAATGTTCTTAATCTACCATTCTGTGATTAAAATGTACAAAATATTCTGTGCTCCCTGAAAGATTTTGTTTGCTGTTTTTGTTTTTCTTGTGTGAGCTGTATATTCACAGGTATGCTGAACTTTGCTTAGCTCTTTCCAAATTAAAAACATTGTGATTAAATCAGCACAAGAATTGCATGGCTTTCACAGAGTCATAGTAAATGATTATTTTTTTCTTGGATACTTTTTCAGCAAAAAAAAAGTGAAGTTCTATCAAAAGACGTGATTTCAGTGACAGAAATACAGTCTTTGGATTGACTGTTTCTGAAATGCAATTTTGTGTATCAGGCAAATGTCAAAGGAAATAAAAGTTACTTTCAGTCTAGACTTAACTTTTGAAAGTAGCTTCAGAATAAATCTTGGAGATGAGTTACAAATTCTCACTCCAATAATGCTGACATATTAAATTGAAGAAGAATGTTCATTAATAAATCTTTTTTTTATTCTGTGTTGCTGTAGAACATCTATTGTAATAATATGATCTTCAAATGTACATAACAGACTTTTCTCTTCTGTTTTATTTTCTGTGAAGAGCTGTCTCAAAATGTGGATATAAGACTTAGGTAATAAAATGTCACTTTAACCTTTGTGCATGATCTCAGCAGGATCAGATTTGCTGACTTACTGAATAGTATAATGTTTAAATTTGTTTAATGCAGAAAAAAATTAACTTATTTTTGGTAACTTGACTTTTATGATAATTTATTACACTTAAAACTGGTAATTATAACGAGCTTTTTTGACTTAATCTAAATCAATGTACTACTGCATGTCCAGTGTTATGAAATATTTTCAGTAAATTTTTTATAAAAAATGAAATTAAGTTCTCTATAATTTGAGATTTGTACTTTGTCTATTTGATTTGAATTTTTCTATTTATAATTAGCACATTAAAAAGATCATGCAAATAAAAATTATTTCTTTTTACTAAATAAGAGTAGGAAATGCAGATGAAGCAAAGTGAATTTGCACAATTGGCAGTATCAAAGAAGTAGTCCTTGATTAGAAATGAGTATAAGAACATGCAAAGCATTTGAAATGGGATATCCTAATTCTATTTCTGTTCTAATTCCTACCTACTCTCTTCTTTTTTTTTCCCTAGGTCAACTATTTGAATCTGTCATTTTTTTATTACGATATAATTGTCTTGAGTATTTAGCACCATTCATCTGGAAAGTTGATCAGAAAATTTTAAATATTGAATAAAATTAGACAGTTTTCTAGGGGATTTATCTATTGGTGAACTGAAACTATTATCAGTTGACAGTATGAGAAAACCTGCTTGCAAATGTAGAGGATTTCCCAATCTTTAGTTGGGTTTTGAGATGTATTAATCGTAGGAGACTTTTGTTCCTTACTAAGCCATTTTCCTTGGCCAAGGAATGAACAGGACCCCTGTCTGGATCCCCAGTTTCTTTACCCAAGTGTTCAGAGCTTGGAGTCACCCTCAGGGTCTCCTGTCTTTGTCAGTGGTGCCCAAGTATTGAAAGGAGGTGGCCTTGGAAACGGGTGAGCCTCAGCAGTCTCTGCCATGTGCAAGGTATTAATCTGGGAAAGCAAGTCCCTGGGCCAGGTTAGGAGGTGGGTAACTGTCACTCACAGGAGAAGTCCCTCATGGGAGCCATCACTTCTGTTTTGCAGCACTGTTTGTTTCACTGATCAGGTATGGCCAGTTCAAGTGCCTCCCAAACAGAACTTGTTCCAACTTTTCTTTTGCCAGGGCTAATCCTGTGTCTGTCCAACAACCAAGCCTATCTCAGTCCGTATTCTGATGTATTCTGTGGTTTTCATCACTAAGAGGTTACATTGATTAAATATTTATTACTGAGATTCAAAAAATTAATATAAACATTGTGAAGTGTCCTGATTTTGGCTTGGATAGAGTTGTTTTTTTTTTTTGTTTGCAACTGGTACAGTGCTGTGTTTTGGATTCAGTGTGAGAATTATGTTGATAACTCATGGATGTTTTGGCTACTGCTAAATAGTGCTTATCTGTGCCTGATGCTCTGCTAGTGAGGAGGTGCACAAAAAGCTTGGAGGGCCACCTGACCTGAACTGGCCAAAGGGATATTCCATACCACAGAATATCATGTGCGGGAGTTACTCAGGGACAGGCTGAGCATTTGTCAGTGGGTGGTGAGCAGTTGTATTGTGCATCACCTGTCTTTCTTGGGTTTTATCCATCTCTCTCTTTTACTACTATCTTTATTACTGTTATTGTTATGAAGATATTTTGTTTCAATTATTAAACTGTTTTATATCAACTCATGTCTTTTATTAATTTTCTTTATTCTCCTCCCCATTCCACTAGTGGAGTGGAGGGGCAAGTGAGCATGGTATGTCATTGGTATGGCCTCCAACATGAGTATCAAAGGTTTAAGATAATGGCAGATCTGACCAGAACATGTTAGAACAAATTTGTTGGAAGCATTTTTTTTTATAGGTTTAGTAGTTGCTGGTCACAATGTTGGTTTATTTACTATCAGAGCTGTGCTTGTTCTCAGGGTTAAGACTTGCTGTTTGTGTTCCCTGTGGTGATGTTTATCCTCCATGGGATCTGAGCTAAGGTTATAATTTTGTACTTTGTAGTACAAAAAAGTGATGTGAAGGGCTTATGATATGATAGCATTGCTGGTCATGAAACTGCTCTGGTACGTGTACTCAGTATTGGAGTCACCTCTGTACATCAGGAATCACCTGTTGGGAACTATTAATAATTACACATTTTGCTTTTTTTTTCTTGGAGAGTCAGCCTATGGGGGAGATATATCCCTTTTTGCCTCCAGGTTGATTACAGTAGCTTTTGAGAATTTTAAAGATTTTTTAATATCTGTGAAACAAACCTGGTCCTTTTGCTAGGAACCAGCATGTTACTGCACATGTTGTTTAAGGTTAAACAACTAATTAAGCATCACCCAGAGATCTACCCTGGGGCCAGATAATTATGAGTAGCAGGGTGTGTGGGGAAGTACCTCGGACAGTGGGTGCCTGCAGTGTTTTGGAACTTCACATCTGAATAAGTTCAGAATCTGGAATAACAAGCAAAATATTTAGAAAAAGTGAATGTGGCAATTTTGGATACACATAAATATCTCTGCAATATGCTGGGGCCTGGGCCCTGCTTACTGGACCTTATTCAGTGGTACTCAGTACCCTCCTAGGGAAGAGAGAGTCTCTGGAGCTGATAACATGACAACAGGCCCTGTAGCTACTCCAACTCCAGTGACAGTCCCTGGAGCTGAACCACAGAACAAACACGTGCTGCTGTTGTCATTCCTATGTACAAGAGGAAATGCAGAAAAACATTGTTTTGCTTAGTAATGGGGAACAAGGGAGCAAAGAAGGAACAGGAGGAAGAGAAAGCAAAATGGCTAACCACCATTGCCTATCCTTGGGTGAACTGCAGGGATACACAAAAAGGTTTCAGCCATCATCCTGGTGAACATGTTACCACCTGGCTGCTCAAATGCTGGGATATTTGGGCTAGCAGTTTGGAATTAGAAGGTAGAGAAGCCAGGCAGCTGGGATCACTTTCTAGGAAGCAGACACTGACAAAGTAATTGGAAAAGTGACTCAAGTCCTTAACCTCTGGAGGTGGTCCTATCAATCACGAGAGAAAGGTTTCTCTCCAAGGAAGACAGTGAATGTTGCCCGGGCAAACGGACTGCCATAGAGAAAAATATCCAATAACTGAGGGAATTAGCTCTGCGAGAGATGATTTATTATGGCCTGAACAACACACAGTTACCCACAGATCCTGATGAAGTCCAATCCACGTGATCCATATGGAAATTTGTACAGAGTGCCCCATTTTCACACATCAACCCACTGGCTACATTAGTCTGGAAAGACAGCGTGGCACCAACAGTGGACAAAGCTGTTCACCACAGCATGAGGAATATGAATGTATGACAGTATTTATTCCTCCCTCATCTCAACTGTGGAGCAACTGTGTGATAAACTGACCTGTGAGTTCCAGCAATTCAGAGGAGATACGCCCAGCTCCCTACCTGTATGGGCTCGTACCTCAGCGGTTGACTGCACGCATCCTTCTGCTCGAGAGATGATACAGAAGGTACTGCCACAGGGAGTACCTTTTGGTTTTACTTGTGGGACCCCAGACAAGTTGTGAGGAATTGGGATGGAAAACCTACCTCAACCCTAGAGGCACAACTACATGAATTACAGGGAAAAACAGTAACAAATGGAGGCTGATTGTGGAAAGTTCCTGCTCCAGCAGACAGTTTCTCAGGCGGAATGGAAGGGTTGATTTTACTTCTGATTCTATGGAAGGAAGTTTTAATCCACTTTTACAAGAAGTGGAGAATCCTGTGAGATCAGTATTAGAGGGTCCCTGCCTAGTGGAGGAGAGGGACAACCAGGTTTACTGGAGTGCATGGATTCTGTGGTCTGGAATGTTGGACCTACAGAAGCACAAGGCTCTAGTCAATACAGGTACACAGTGAAGCCTACTGCCATCAAGCTGCACAGGGGCAGAACCCATCTGTATTTCTGGAAGTGATGGGGAATCCTAAAGCTGACTGTGTTGGAGATTAAAATTAGATTAAAAACGTCTATTCAGAAATACATATGAATTGAAACATCAAGTATACCTAAGCATTTGGTATGATCTAAACAAAAAATCTCTTCTTCCTTCTGAGTACAAAATAGAATCACCTTAAATATTTGGCAGTGTTGTATTCCTTTGTCTTTTCTCTTGTCTTGTCTCTTGAAGGAAACAAAACTGTATCTTTGCATGCAAAATGATATCACTGGTGTTCTTAGAGAAATTTTCTGATTGGAGATAAAGATGAATTTATTTCTTTGGTGCTTAGCAACAAGCTGAGTATTACCTGGTTTTATGTTTTAATGACAAGCACAGAATTTTATGAACTGAGTACCTACCTACGCAGTGGTTTTACTGGCCAAGCGAGTTGGAAACACGTGCAGCTAAGACATGCTGCTTGAGGCATGGCAGATCTAATAGAAGAAATTGGCTCTTGATTTGTTTTGGGCAGAGGGAGGCTATAGAAAGTAAGTATTGATGTTACTGAGAATGTTCTTTGAATTTTATTATTATGGTAGTTACTGAATTTGATGGAACAAACTAATTGATAAGGGTTGTTGTTTGTCAGTTTTGCAGTCTCCCATGCAACCCTAAGAGACTGTAATATTTATTTTTAAGGCCTGGCAGTTGATTATCTCCTAAGAGGTCTAGTACAGTTCCTTGCTTTGTGACACTAATGGGGGAAAAATACAAGTTATTACACAAAAAATTATCATTTTAAAGAAAAAAAAAAACAAATACATGATGTTCCTGGGAGACTGGCTGTAAGTGGCCCTGCTAGAGCAGGGAGGCTGCACAAGATGACCTCTGGAGGTCCCTTCCAGTTGACACTATGCTGGGATTTGTAAGGAAAAATGTCTTGAATAATGGTAGTATATACTCCCCCCAGCCTCTTTAAAAGGAATAATTAAAATAAACATAATAATAAAAAAATTGCATTTCAAAGGAATTTGCTTTCTCTTCAGAGAACGTTCCCATTTTAATGTATTTGTGAACTTTCTGTGTTGAAGTTAGTATGTTGAGACGATATTGTAGCTTTGTTCAGCAGTGTTACGAATATGAGAGTAAGTTTAGGTGGGCTTTTACCTCTGTTGAGGTGGCCTGCACCCCAAGGCCATTTTATCTCTCTAGTTCTTTGATAATGGCTGGTCAGGTCTATTACAACATGAAAAGAGACACAAGAAAACACATATAAGACCAAAACTTGAATAGAACTACTTACTACACAGGATAAACAAAGACTACAAGTAGACATATACAGTGCACAGTAACAGGTACCTATATTACAGCTAGCAAAGAAATAACAGGGTTAGGAGCCAATGTAACTTACCAATCAGATGAATGGTGTACAAAAGCTTCCTTTCACTCAACTTCTAGAAGAGTAGCAGAGGCAGAATACCAACATCTCGATATTCTGGAGAGGACCAGAAGAGAGAACTCCAAAGAGTGTATAAAAGTGTGTAAAAGATTGTCTGCTTTTTGAAACTTGCAGTGGCCTTTTATAATTGTAAAATCTTATTTGTCTGTCAGTCACAAGTTTGAGCTTATCTTGTACATCCTGTCTTCTCAGTAGAAGGTATTTACTGGCAGCTATAAATCCTGGTGCTGGCGCCAAGACTGAGCTGTTATGGGGAGATGCATCAGTAAACAAGACAGCACAGATAAGCCTTTTAGTGGCAGAGGGGGGTGGGTAAATGGTCCCGTCACAAGCAGCTCTTCTGGTGTCTTGAGAAATTGGTCTTGCATATCATAACACATTATTAGAGATAGTGGAAATGTCAATGTGGTCCTTGGCTGTTTAAGTTTTCATTTGTACTCTGTTGATCACTGAGTCTTGAAGTACGAGTACATAAGCTGGCTGCACAGGAAGACATAAAAGTTGTTTTCCATGTTCTCTTCAGCTAACTAATCTTTATCAAGAATAACAGTAGCAATAAAAAAATAGTTTTCATAAAAGAAAGCATTTGTATCAAATTCTCTGAGCAAATATTGTAATAGATACTGTAAAAGAATTCAAGCTGCTTGCACAATTCTGAGTTGAGTGCAATTAACTCCATGTATTGTCAGACTGTGAAAAGATTCAAAACCAGAACCAATAATTGTGGAGTCAAGTTATGGGCTTTATTTAGGTTGTGTTACAGCACCTTTCATTCATGAAGCTGAATAATGTAGTGTATGAGACCATGCAATGCCTGAAGTCTTGAAAGTATTCAAGCCTTTGGTCTGCACTGCATCCTTGGAGACTAAAAAAGCCATAAAACCCTGACGTAATGCCAAAAAGTGCAGTTGAAAAGTTTTTGTTTTGGTGAATTCTCCCAGGAATCTGTGGTGAATGCTGTCTTGTCCTGACAAATTCTTTGGAACAATTTAATATTTATTTCTTCAATAGCTGCTTCTAAACTTTTATTTTAGAGGCATCCTATGGCATGTAGCCTGAGTTGGAAGGGACCTGACTGATCATTGCATCCCAACCCCTCTGGCATGGGCACGGGCACCTTGTGCTAAACTAGGTTGCTCAGAGCCCCATCCAGCCTGGCCTGGAACACTTCCAGGGGCATCCACAACTTCTCTGGACAACCTGTGCCTGTGCCCTACCACTCTCACAGGAACGAATTTCTTTCTGAAATCCAATCTAAGCCTACTCTCAGTTGCTTTGGATGCAGCCCAGTGCACATGTCCAGGGCAGGTCCAGCCTCTCTCCCACCAGCACCCCCAAGTCATTCTCTGCAGGCCTGCTCTCAACCAGAATGGGTGTGGAAAGGGAAAAGGGGAATGTAACACTGGGTTTCTGGAAGTAACAGAGCAAGACAGCCAAACTGAACTGACACACACTCTGTAAACATCTAAATGCAGTGACAAAATGATTGAACTGAACAGGAAGTGCATAGTGTGTTTGTCTTAGCTTTGAAAGTAGTAGTGTCCTTGATAACTGAACAAATGTGAAAATAATATTTATGTAACTTAATTTAGAATGGATCAATTGTCAAGAATGTATAATAAATTGTATTGCTGTGCATGTAATGGGCTTGCAGTTTGAAGATCTGACCTTTTTCAAAGACTTTTGTAGTAAAGCATAGGAGGATATTCTGTACAGCTAAACCATTTTCATCCTCGCTTAGAAGGATGCCATAAAATTACTGTTTTCCTCATGGATTTACAATAATATAGTGCCAGAATATTTTTAAATATCTAATTTCATCTTGACAATGCACAAGAGCGTCAGGAAGACATGAAGAATGCATGAGGAATGGAAAAAAGTGTTGTGTCTCATAATGCTGAAATATGGAGGAATCAAGTTCCTGCAATGAGTAGTGAGATGCTCACTCTCATTTTCTAATTTGAAGGAATCCAGATCCTGTAAACGCCTTTACCTGTGAGAATTTATAGTATTTGCTGAGTGAGAGGGAAATGGGAATGAAGAAACCCTTTGTTGCTGGGGGTTTTTTTGAACATTTTATGATTCCTTTCTTTACACTTTTGACAGATCCTAATGATCTCATGGAACTGCCTTTAAACTGAAAGAAAAGACAGATTACAGTCAACCCTGACTTTTGCTATTTTCCGTATTTATTCAGGTGGGAACTTAAGATAGATCTGAACAATACTGCCCTCCTTCTACGGGAGGAACGACCACTGATGCTAATCGGATAATAAGTGCATTTTGCTAACAATAAGCAGAGTAAGTTAATTTTGGACAAACAGTACACATTAGAATACCTTATGCATATAGTTAGTTTCAGTCCAGATGAAGGAGAATTCACAGCACAAAGTGGTTAATTTGCTTTGTACTGGTAGATAAAATTTATATAGAAATGGGATCTATTTTCAGTTAAAACAATATTAGATATGATGCTAAAGTGCCTATTCATACATACTCATAACTATTAATGAGTAACAGACATTAGAAAAACTTTTATAATTATCAGATACAGTATCTAATAATTTGATTTCTCATGAGGAAGAAATCACAGACTTTTATAGTGTCTTCTCAGGATTAATCCTTCACTTATATTTGACCCACATTTTATTTTATACCAGTTAAATTATTCATATGTGCAAACTGCTCCTCAGTAGCATTTTAAAAGTTGCTTCTTTCCTTTTAATGTTGGAACATATCAAAATAAAATACTTTTACTATTAACACTGATTTAACACTGAATAGTTTTAGATGTTACCATGAAAGGTGATTTGTCATTTCTGAAGTTTAAAATATAGTATGCTTAATCTATAATCTATTTATCTATATATAAATAAGTGAAGTTCCATTTCAGAGGTTTTGTGCTATGAAAGCACAAAAGTTTTGTGCTGTCATTAGTTGATTTTAATTTTTTTCAGTCTTCCAAACACTAGCTTGTCTGTATGCTAAACCTACAACTATACTTAGAGACTCATGTATTTCAAATTAACTCATTCAGATAAACCCTATTTCAAATGTATGTTTCCTGTCCTTCTGTTTGGAAGTCTGAGTGGTGAAGGTTATTTTAGGTTCCTGCTTTCTGCAGACAAACTGATCATGGGGGAGAACAGAAAGCAAATGTTATAATATTTTTCATCTAGCTAAACTTGGTTTTGGCATTATCTGGGAATTTTTAGGTTATTCAGAATGTTAGGTTTCTGCTGCTTGCTGTGAGTAACCCCAAACACAGAATAGCCATGTGATGAGTAATATTTAAGAACAATCCCACAAATTTTCATGCAACTTTTTCCTTATTGAGATACATATAGTGGTGTTTAATTATACCCTAATAATACTCTAGTATAGAATGAACTCACATCTCTTTAGGATTACTTTTTCTAAAGATGTCATTCGTGTATCCTTGAAGAAGTTCTGTTAGGGCATTTTTCAGTGAAACACAGAGGGTAGGTGAAAATTACCAACCAACAACAGCAAAATTTTTCACGTTTCTATAAATTGCACAGTAGAGTTGTGATCTTTTTAAAAGTTCTTCCACATTCATGCTGGAAAGCTGGGCAGGGAGGGGCAGAACATTTTATTATTACTATTTGTTTCTAATTAGTCTTAAGGGCATTTGTTTTGAGATCCTATAAGCCTGCGTATGGAAAAGCTGCACTTGGAGTTAAATATGAGAGTACTAATATATATCCTATAGTGCAGTTTTTCACGCTTTTAAACCAGATTATCTCATGACCTCAATTTTTTTTTTTCCTCTGGAGATACTAAAGAAGGAAGTGTTTATTGTTTTAAGTGTGGACATGAGAAGATTTTTAAGATCTTTTTTCTTTGTTGAGCTTGCTTTTAGGTCTTCAGATGCCTTTTTTTATATTTTAAGCTTTGGTCTATAAGGGGTATCTTGAAAAAAATAATCCTCTAAAAGAAGTATTAGCTGTGTGTGCAGAGTTCTTGTTTAGCTCAAAACCTTTTCAAAGGTACTTTCAAAGAGGAAAGGTTTAAGAAAATAGACTTCAAGAAGATTTCTGATGATCAAAAGTAGAATACTGTGGCATAAGAATGTGTTTAGTATAAGTCGCCAATTTTTGGAGGTCGGAGGAGGATAGGCATGAGGGGGTGGCTTTAGTGAGAAGTGGACAGGACACAGTGATCTCATCAACAAAGTTGGTGGTGTATCCATGAAAATATGTGTAAGAAAGGAGAAAACATTGCAAATGCAGTGAAGAAATGGAAAATTGTGGATATTCCCTGAAGAAACTCATGGAGTTTCCTCATCTCATGTAGTACCTGTGCTGGCGTAGGTTCTCCTGACAGGCTTTGTGCACCATGGAGTACCTGCTCTGAAACAGGTGTTTAGTCTGAAGGAACTGCTGCCTGTGCAGAGGGTCTGTGCTGCAGCAGGCTTGTCCTGAAGACTGCAGCCTGTGGGAAGAACACACTCTGGATTAAGGGAAAAGCATGAGGATGAGAGAACCTCAGTCAGGAGTGGTTATGGACTAACCAGAATTCATTTTTCATACCCTTCTGTACTGCTCAGGGTGGGAGAGGAGGGGGAGAAACCAGGAATGGAGGAGTTAAGTTCAGCTTGGGACAAGCTCTTTAAAACTATCTGAAAGGAGGGAGTAGCAGGGTGGGGTTTGGCCTCTTTTCCCAGGTTAATAACAGGATGAGAGGACACAGCATCAAACTATGCCAGGATAGGTTCAGGTTGGACATAAGGAGGAATTTCTTCATGGCAAGGTTGGTCAAGCATTGGAAAGGACTTCCCAGGGAGGTGGTGGGGTCACCATCCCTGGAAATGTTCAAGAAATGACTGGATGTGCTAGTTCCAGGGTAGTTCCAGTTGACAAGGTGGTGATCAGTTAAAGGTTCGACTTGAGGATCTTGGAGGTTTTTCTCTAACCTAAATGATTTCTTTGAAGGGGAAAAGGTTTGTTTTGATTTTTGTCTTTTTTTCTTTTCTTCCTCACTGTTGAACTCAATTGGCAGTAAGTCAAATTAATTTTCATCTGCTTCACTTTTGACACAAATTGATGAGTGATCTCCCTGTCTTTTTCTAAACCCATGAGCTTTTTCATCTTGTTTTGTCCCCCTCTCCTTCTGGGGAAGTTGTACTGAGAGTATGGCTGAATGGATGATTGGCAGTCAGCAAAGGTCAACCCCCCGGAGAAAAAACTATTGTTTTTAAAAAAACAATTTTTTTTTTTTTTTTTTAACAGTGAGAGTGTTTTAACAGCAAAACAGGTTGCCCAGAGAAGGTTTGGTCTCCATCTTTGGAGATACTAAAAAACTTATTGGACACGATCCTGAGCAACCTGCTCTGCCTGACCCTTATCTGAGCAGGAGTTTGACTCTCTGGTCCTTCCTCTCTCAGCTGGCCTCTGAATCTGCTGTTCTCTGAAGGGCTCCTGTGGTCCAGCAGTGGGAATGAGCCTCATTTTCTTGACATGCACACTCAAAGTTTGTTTCAGTATATACTGTTATGAGTCCATCTCTTTTGCTTAATTTTTTTGGTTTTTCTTGCTGTGACAAGTTTTTTGATGCCTTTAGTGCAGCACAATTTATTAAACCAGATTCTATATCAAAAGTTTTATAAAACTTTTCTGCATAACTTAGAAAAATTGTGGAATGTTATCAAGAGTAAAGGGGAGCATGTCCATTCAAACTTTGTGATGCTTTGTTCTTGCTACACGTGTGAGTTTAGGGGTGGGGTTTTTTTTGTTTGTTTTTTTTTGTGATTTTTTTTTGGTTATAGCATTTTATTTTTTGTGGGTTTTTTTTTAATGGGTGGTGGTGTTTATTTATTTGTTGGGGGCTTTTTCTTGTTGTTATTGTTTTTTTTTCTTTTCCCCCACCATATAATGCTCACTCTTACTGTATATGTCAGGCAGCTTTACTTGAATTTAGTGTGAAGCAAAATCATAAAAATGGTCAAGGCTCATTCATTGTAAATGGAACTTTAAAAATCTTCATTGAGGCAGATTTAAAGTACAGTAAACTTTTAAAGTTATGGTACAACACAACTATATTAGGTGTTAAGACACATAATCTTTCATCATATCTAGTTTTAATACTTTTCCTGTGCCTATGTGTAGAAATTGCATCAAGTGAATATTTGGCATGGGAAAGAGGTGGGAGATCTTCATGTATTCATTGTTTTGAACCTTTTTCTGAGCCTTCGTTACTAGTTGTTTCTATTATCTAATGTGTGCTCTGTTGATAGTGATCAATGATGCCTTTGTTCAGTCATTTCAGTATATGTGAATCAAAGGGGATATATATTCTAATAAATGTATATATTCTATATATAGTTAAAAATTCTGTGTCAACACAAGGAGCATGACTTTAGCTTACAAAGCAGATTCATTTCATAACAGAAAAAAAGCTTCTGTGGCCTTTGTAGGTCTATAAGATGCATAACCACCCTTTAGTTTCGTTTATGGGAATTTTATCTTAGCTATTGGTGATAAAAACATATTGTCAGTACTTGAACTTGCACATCATTGAGATTTTTCAACACAGCAGTTACCCTGGAGCAGTATCTATGATAAAATCTTGGAGTATGGTCAAGCATTAAGTATTTCAAATAATGTTTTAATCTGTGAGGGTCAATACTATCTGGCATCTTTTGCAGGGTCTTGTTTTACAGGAGTTCTAATCTGTCCGGTTCTACGTGAGATCCCTTTTAAGAAAACTCCAAGCATTTTAAACAAAAAGCAAACTATCTGCAGGGAGTATATCATACATTAGGTGTAGATTCTGTAATACCATCTGATAGAGATTTGTGACATTTAGTCTAATAAGAGGTAATGTACTGAATATTTCCTTATGGTCATTCCTCGTGCTTGCTAGTTGGCATTTTTTTTGTTTGTGGAGGGTTTTTTGTTGTTGTTGTTTGTTTGTTTGCTTGTTTTGTTTTGTTTGTTTTCCCCTTTTCAGTTTGTGCTTTAGTTCTCTTTCTAAGGTGTATATGTATTTGCTTTTTCTACTGCACTATTTTCATACATCTAAGTCTAGTTGACACTGGATCTCAAGCTGGAGACTAAGAATCAGAGATTTTCTTGAGAAGAGATTTATTCTCTTGAGCAGAGATTTATTCTTTTAAAAAGTTCAGTCCTGATCACACATAAGAAAAAGAGAATATGCTAACACAAAACTGAAAATCTGTGTTTTATTAGTGCGATTGTAAATGAATCAGACATTAAGAAAAAAAGGTAGTTTGAGAAACTGGAAAACATTGATTTGGTAAATTGAATTTACTCTTAATTCCACCTGCCTCTGCTGTACTTCTTTTATTAATCCTTTTCCTTATTTAAAACCTCTACAAGACTTTCAAACCCACTCTTTGTGTCCTCACTCAGTATTTTAATCTGTATGACTAACAATTTTTTGTCATTATTTGTCTTTGTATCCAGATATTTTCTGATTAATTTGTTTTACAGAGTTTCCAACCTTCACAAAATTCATGATACAACTGCAGCATTAGGGAAAAAAAATCCAAACTTTCTTTTTCTGTGGTGTGACTCAAAGAGAAGCTGTGTGTTCAGGCTTGTTGATCTCATCAATCTACTTGGCTCATTCTTTCCATCTTCCAGAGAAGGAAAATGTGAAGTTGTCGCTGTCAGAGCTGGCAGAGATGTACCTGAAGTAAATTCCTCACCTCATCTTCATCTTCCTTGTGCAGATTGCTCCAATGTGTCTCTCTGAATGCGAGTGTTACAGTGTGTCTGTCACTTGGAGCTGGTAGCTGCTACCAGGTTTTCTCTGGAGTACGTGACTAAATGTACTGCTCAGCTGCTAAGTTTAATGAGAAACTCATGATGTTATTACTGAATTCTAATTCCACTTAGGCTCTAAAAATTAAAGAAGAAATTACCTGGAGTGATAATATACACACTAATATTAATAGGTATAGTACTAATACTTATGAATACTGCTCGTTACAAATACTGTTCTTTAAAGTCACTCTTAAGAAGATCAGGGCTTAATTAGCTGGACATATTTGTGAGCAAGGGGGTTTTGAAAACTCTCAAAGCTATTATGGAGATGTAATTGTAACTATGCACCTTTCACTTCTCAAACAACTTCCTATTTAGCCCATTCCTGTTGTATGGCTGTTAGTCTGGTGCTGAATCTGTTATGATAAGCATTGTTAAATGCTCCTTGAAAATCTAACCACACTGTATTCATTAAATGTTCTTTATTTTTCATTAAAAAAATTGTTTTCAAGGAATGTCAGAAGGGTGTTTAAGCATGACCTCCCCTGTCTGAATCCATATTTACTGTCGTTAATCAAACTGCATTTCACTGTGTGTTTTTTACCACATTACTAAAGGTAATTTTTGAAGTTATTCCTATGTGAAAAAAAGTTTCCTGCTTTGCATCATTATGTCTTAATATTTTCTTTCATTCTTTCTTAAATATATTTATGGTGGTGAGTTCTGAGGATTCATCTCTTTGACACATAAGTAATTTTCTTATGTGTCTTTAGAACAAAAAATATATGTTAAATAATTCTGCTGGCCATACTTTCGTGACCACTTGCTCTCAGCTACTGGCTGTATCACTGGAATACTTTTCCATATGAAAAGAGTGCTGGATGTCTGTAACTGGTTCTGAGCAAATATATATAGCTCATGGATAACTCATACATCACTCTGGAGTACTCTTCTTTATATCCAAGGGTGAAAATACTTACATTGCAGTTTATTTAGGAACTGCCTGTAGCCGAAGGGGAGAAAAGAAAAAAAAGTTTAAGTTTTTGATGTGAGCACTAGGCAAATAATTGCGGATTATTGGTATAGAAAAGTAAGTATTTTTGGAAATGAGCATTATGTAAATCCATAATATAGGTATTATTTTGAGCAATATTTTGATATCAGTTTATCATATGAGACTGCAAATCTGTCTAGATAATTGTATTTTCAAATTGCTTATGGAAAACTGGGGTTAAAAAACTAATACAGTGAATAATTAGATCATAAAGTATGAGATTGCAGGGGATACTTTTTTCCTTAGTATCTCTGTTACTTTATAGAGAAGATCTATTAGAAACAGAGGGTTTGAGAGACAAAAATCTCTAGAATTAGTTTTTACTATTTTACTACTTAAAATATTCAAGTATTTTGGTTCCCAGTAGTTCAGTGAAAGGCTTTGAAGGATCTCACTGTGAATTGGTCTGTTAGGTTGTCTTTTTTTTTTATGGTAATTCCACTTTTTTTAAACTGTTTTTTTCTTGTAAACTAGCACTGATGAGGCTTTATCTGGAACCTTTGGCTCAAACCCAGTTATCATGTTAAAGAGATCTGATAGGTTTAAAAACAGATTTGACAGAGTAAAATCACTAGACAAAGAAAAAGAGTAATAGAGGACACGTCATATGAGAAAAGCCTGCAATGGTGATTGTGTAAATGTGCTTAATTTTGTGACTCCGTGCCATTTTATTAGGTCTGGCAGAACACTAGAATCCAGTGTACCTTCATCTTTTAGATCCTCCAATTTTGTTCACATCCAGCTTGACATAGTGTGGGGGCCCTCAGGTAGATAATGATTCTGTGTTTTTAGGTCAGCAAGATGAATATTATGTTTAAATATTGTTCTTCCTTATTACAAGGAAGACAAAATTTGATAAAAAGGTTGCTAGTTCCCGAGAATTAATTTGGCTGAAAATAGGAAGGGAGGAGGGTAATTGCTAAGAAAGTCAGATTCTAAAATAAACTTTCATATATTTCAATATTTCAGTATTGCTGGGGGATGGGGAGGGGGAAATAGATCTTATGTAGTTTATGGTTACAGTTACATGAATGAGGAAATTTTCTGTAATAATGCAGTATGGCACTCTCATTTATTTTTATTAAAATCCAGTAACTTCTGAAAACATTCTTCTTGGCTTTTTACATGTCTTTGTAAAAGAGATCAACATTTCACAATGAATAAACCTAAATGTGAGACATTTAGTCAGGATCATTATCATCACATCACAAAGTTTCAAAATTATACTGCTGTAGGAGATAAAAGATTATAAAAGAGTATTACTTGTTTACTTACAAACAAGGCATATACATCTACACAAAGAATTACAGATAATTGTTTTCTGTTTCATCTGTACTTCTTGTTTACTCACTGCAAACAGCTTTTGCCTCCAATCCTATTATTCCACCCTGCTAGGGAAATTTATCTTATCTTCTTTTGTTACTTCTAGTTCCATCATCAAAAGATTTAATCCCTTCTGTCTCTTCTTTCATTGAGTATTTTCTCTTTTGTTTTGATCTTTTTCCTAACTCTAAGATGTGATATCTTCCAGAAAATATGTTGTTCTGGACTTCATTGCATAGTCTTGATTTTTATAAATTTAAAAGGCAAACTTTTTGAGCCAGTCTGTGTGTACGCTTGTGTAAGGAAACGATGAGAACCTTTTCTCAGTCATGTTCACTGAAAAGTGTACATACAGGTTTTAAAGTCCCTCATTGACTGCTGTGTTCTATCCCAAAAAGCCTGAAAAAAATACTTTGTTATATTTTCTTGACCCTTTTGTACATTTGTTGTTGTGTTGCATATTAATCTCATAATTATATATCTGTAATATTTGATTAGGTAAGAGGATGGTCCTTTCTGAGTACATTGTATTTTTGTTCTAACTTGAGAGTGTGTTATATTTCTGTGTATTGGCTGACCTTGGGAGTGAGAATCAAAGTACCTCTTTTTCCTTGTGAATAACTTATTCTGGCCCTGCCACTTCAGCCCTGTGAATGAGGAGGGTTGGAGAGGACAGAAAGAAGTCAATTTTTTGCTGCTTTGATAGCTCCTGGCTGGAGAGTTTTCTGAACAGCAGACTGGCCCATACTACATTATCAGAGCAGATTTGGGGAAATGTGGCACCTGAATATGGCAATATTTTCATTCTAAATCATTGAATTATCACAGAATGTAAATAAATGTCCTCTGAATTTCTTTGAAGTCTGAATTTCTTAGGCTTTTTTGCTTCCTTTGTGTATTTAGTAATGCCTCTGTGTTAATGTCCACTGGGATTGCTGCATATAGCTTCCATTACTGCTGCTGGCAACTCACTGCATAAATTCCCATTCATGAGAATGAGGATATATTTCTTTCCATTATTTTAGCAGGCATCAGTGAAACTTCTCTAAGAAATGCATTCAGGAAAATTGAGCACTAGTAATTCAACAAATGAGCATAAGCTTTCATAAATTTCATTTAAGATGTTAATATCAAAGTTAAAATTCTTGCTGCAAATGTAGTGCCTTTAATTTCTTTCTTCTCCCAGTAAATGGCTGTTCAATTCAGCTTTAATTTATAATAAAAGAACAGTTTTAGCTTTATAGCCTTAAGACATCCACAGAGAGAATAAATTTACCTCTTTTTTGTTCAGCACTAACTGCACTAGATTGTTAGTGGTCCCCTTGGATCCAGTTGGGAGAAGGAATAAGGTGGCAGTGGATTGCACAAAGACTTGATCTTACTCTTACAAGGGAACATCCTCAGTTAGGAAAATGGGAATATTGGTTTCATAGTTTTAATTCCTTTTTAAGCAAGCCTTTCTCTACTGCCTGTACAGGCAGCCTAAGAGGATTAACCATCTTATTTTCACTTCTTCCCTTTTCAAGCTATGCTTAATCACCAGAACTACCGGAAGAATATAGGTGACATTAGCTGACTTTTGTATAATTTTCTCTGGCGTATGAGGGAGCAAAATATGTTGACTGTGACAACCAGTATTTTCATTGCAATTAAAAAAAAAAGACTGAACATAAATTTTTTGAGGAATATGTATTTTCAAAAGCACTTTTACACACTGAGAGGCATTTGCTTTGGAAAATCATTATAGCAAAAAAGTGAGCACACATCTCATCCTTTTTAATGAAAAGGAGATAGAAGGTACAGAAGATGGGAATATAAGGTATAAAGATATATAACTTTTTTATATGGCTGTCTTAAGAATGTTGTAGAATTGTGTCCTAGTTTGACAGGGCCCATGTTTTTGGGAGTGGGTGGGCCACAAAGATGGCTCCTGTGAAGAGCTGCCAGAAGCTTCTACCGCATCCAGCAGAGCCAATGTCTGATAGCTCTGAAGATGAACGTGCTACTAGCCATGGCTGGGCCAGAGATGGAGGTAACGCCTCTGTGACAACATATTTAAGAAGAAATCAAAACAAAGTAGGTGCAGGCAGTTGTAGTTGGAGTTAGACGAAGAGGAGGAGTGAGGACATGTAAGAGAAAACAGCTAGGAAGGCCTCAAGGTCTGTGAAGAAGGAAGAGGGGGAGGGAGTGCTTTGGACATCGAGGCCAAGACACCTTTACAGCCTTTGGTAAGGACTATGCTAATGCAGTGTTTCCCTGCACCCTGAGGGTCCATGAAGGAGCAGAGATCCACCCC
>VZRZ01006315.1:289120-308420 GCA_013398175.1 Climacteris rufus | reverse complement strand
TTTGAAGGCCCTTCAAATAAATAACCACCTTTTATTCCCTTACTCCTGCCTGGCCTCAGTTTTTGGGCTGGCCTTTTAGGCATCAGGGTGGATGCCTAGAGGAGGGACTGTGGTCTGGTTGGGGAAGTACGGTGTTTAATGAGGCTTTTGCTCCCACGGCCGAGGGAGTCATCTTTGATAAAAAGGCCTTGTTTCCCCCTGACCCTGGGTGGGACCAGCCTGGCCTTGGAAGGACAGCACTTTGTCAGTGGAGAAGCTATGGCGGCAGTTTTTGGGTGGAACTGCTTGCCGAGGGGAAAAAATTCACGTCGCAATATGCCACAGTGCTTGCAGGAAGAAAAACTGGGTGCCTACTCCCTAAGCAGCGGAAAAACATCTCAAGGAATGAACTGACCAAAGAAACCCCCACCTCTGTCTCCTTGCTTTCTTACTGGGAAGGAGGGAGTGGGGGCGGGGGGGAAGAAGGTGTTTTAAGTCTTATTTTGTTTCTCAGTAGACTCCTCTGATTTCATAAGCAATAAATTCACTTGATCTCTTTAAGTTTGAACCTGTTTTGCCTTATTTAGAATGTCCTTATCTCAAATCATTACAATTTTTCTCTTCTCTGTCCAGTGCAGGGGGGGGGTGAGTGGCTTTTTGTGGGGGTCTGGCATTTAGCCAGCTCAAACCACAACAAACCATATTTCTATAGAGGCTGCTTTGTATAGTCCTTGAAGACTTATGTGTTAGTAGTCATAGCTGTTCACTCAAATAGAAAAATTGATTATTGAATTTAAAGTTCTTAATATCAGACTCTAGTGACTTTTTTTTCCCACAACAAATGGTATCATGCTGTATAACTGTTGCCAGCAAGAAATGTTTGCCATCAGGCAAAAGCAATATTTAGTGAGAATTAGCAGTAAGTGGTAATTATTTCTATTAACTTTTTCTGTCTACCTTACAGACTATGATTTAGGTGTATATGTGTTTTCAGAGGGAAAAAGTTTTCCAGATCTTTATAGACTAGTTGTGATTATACCTCTCTGTCTTTACTCAGAAAAAAAATTTAGTGCAAATGTATAATTAAATAAACATTAACATTATAATCTCTCCTTAGCACTATTTTTTTCCTAATACTGTTGTCATAGAGAAACGAGTGA
This sequence comes from Climacteris rufus, assembly GCA_013398175.1. Lineage (NCBI taxonomy): Eukaryota > Metazoa > Chordata > Aves > Passeriformes > Climacteridae > Climacteris > Climacteris rufus. The sequence continues at coordinate 307,281 of VZRZ01006315.1, read as the reverse complement.
GGGTACTGCTTTCTTTACTTTTTTGAAAAAGATTATTGAAGTAGACAAAGTTACCTGAATGTTTTGAATGTTCTGTGTTTTGAAAAATATTTTTTTCAGATTTTGCAGAAGGACTTTGAATGTTTGTGCATTATTAAAGACTTGATATTACCACAGCTAATTCAGAAGTAATGTATAAAATTTGACAAAGTAGAAGTTATTTGTATCACGAATATGCAAATAATTGAATTTCCTTTACTAAAACCTGTTAAGGACAGTTTGCTTATTCTCAAAAGAGGATAAGAAACAACATGGTTTTAAGTTCTTACAGGTTAACTTGAGTTTAGTGACTTGTGGTCATCCAAGGTGAACAATTTTAAAGGATTTGTTTTTCCCTAACTCCATGCTTGGAATTTTCTGAACATGCCTTTAAATGTATCCATTTGAACATCCAGTAGCTGCAGGTCAAGCATTTTATGGTCTTGACTGCTTTTTAGTGCTAAAACCAATGTGAGCAATATGCAGCTGTTTCTTCTTATTTCTAATCTGAGACTGAAATTATCTAAAGTGCACGAAAATGAATTATATAAGATCAGAATGGACCTTGATGTTTCCTGAAATTTTAGTGGATGTGCATTTAGGTGATTCTGTTTTTATGCATTTGCATTAGCCTAGGAGATGCTGTCATTATTTTTAGACTAGCTTTTGCAGGTTTGTATTCTAGTGAGAGATCCAGACCAAGAAGGTTTTGCAACTAGGAAAGTGTTGCATGACAAAAAGGGATCTTGATAATTTGAAGATGTGTAAAGATTTGCAGTTGCTTAGAAATGGGTATCACTGCTGTAAGGAAGTGACTCGAGGCATTGCATTTTGTTCAAAGTAGCAAAAAGTAGCACTAGAATGACTGTTTTTATCTCTAAGTCATAACAGAAGGGAGGCAGTGGATGAAAGGGGAAAGATGTTATCCATGCTCTGGTTACCAGGACTGAAATTAAACTTCATGAGCTTGAACAAAACACTTACTGTTCAGGGAGGAGCAGTAGACGAACAAGTGCAAAATCAGATCTACCCAAGCTTGAAGAGAGTTGTTAAGAGGAGAGAATGGTAGAGTCCAATTAAGAGAGGAGATAGAAGAATCTAAAGAACTGTATGAACTTAAATTTGTACATAGCAGATCAGTAATTACAATTAGGCCGTGTTCCCTGAACTGAAGTTGAGTTTATGGAGACACACTTTATTGAACAGATTCTCTTTGAGTGCTAAGGTTGGTGTCTGTGTGGAAAGGGAAGATTACTGAGGGTTAGGGCATTTTTATTGTGGCCTATTTCAAAATTTATCTCCAAAACATGTTACCTTGTCGGGTTGTCTAACTTCATTAGGCTTAGTACAATTTTGTGACTGGCAACTAATGGAAAATACAAGAGAGTTTTGACTAAGGGGCTTTCTTAGGGCATAAGTAAGAAACAAGACTGAAAATAACTGTCAAATTCCCTTTATTATTATTGAACAGACAGGTCTTTATGGTTGTATTTAAAAATTAGTATGTCCCTGTTGCTTTTAGAGGTTAATGACACCTTTTTTCTAAGATTTTAAAGAGTCATTTTTTTGGCAGAAAGGTAGTGCTCATTTGGGAAGCCTTTTTGATACACTCTTCCTGTGTAACAACATAATGAACCAGTCTTTAACTTAAAACTTTTAGGATATTTAACTCCATAAACTGCAATCTATAACTGAGAGTTTGTCTTCATAAAACAGATCAATAGAATAAAAATATTTCAGATACAATCACCACGTAGATCCATCTGAATACTAGAACCAGCCTTTTAAATTAATAGAATCTGTCTGAGAAATTACTATATTAGCATAGAAAAGAAACCATATGGGTATTAATTTTTCATGCTTCTGGGCACTTGCATATTTTTGTCCTGGCTTGTGTCCTCCCTTTGTCCAAGACTACTTTAATAAATTTAAAAAATATTTACAAATAGCCATATTTTGATACTTGTGAATGATACTGAAATAAAATAGCCTGGAACACATCTAGGGATGGGTCATCCACAACTCTAGGCAATCTGTTCCAGTGCCTCACTACAGTCTGAGGAAAGAATTTCTTCCTAACATCCTATCCAAATTACTTCTCTTTTATTTAAAACTAGCATGTGCTTCTTACATGAGTCAAAAGAAGGTGAAATTGCCCTGCAAATTTCAGTGTCCTGAGCAAGTTTAACGAAGTAAATTTATCCCTCCCTCCAGGAGGTGGTTACGGCAATGTTAAATCCAACTCATGATAATTATTGGTTAATGGTAGTCATTAAAGTAGGTTTCACAGAACCATTTTACTTAGTAAGACCATTTCATTTCAGTTCAACTATTTTATCCAAAACATAGGTTTTAACAGTCCATGTATGGCCTTGAATATCCTTATGACAAACATGAGGATGTTTGTCCCAGTGCTCTGTTGCTTGTGCCACAGAGATCATTTAATTATTTTGTCCACTCCTCCTTTTTTCAGATTAACTGACAAACCTTTCAAATATTTTTGAGTTAAAATCAGGATGTACCCAGCTGCCATCATGGAGAATGGTAAGGAAGAGAACCATTACAAGTATTGGACTTGATATCAGTTTTTAGACCAAGAACTTCTTTGGCATCACACACAATTCAAGATGTATGTGGAAAGGACTAGGGCATCACCTCTCTTCCCTCTGACCCCCCAAAAGAAAGGTTGTTTTTATTCCTCTTTTCACCAACTCTCCTTCATATATGACTAGAAAACTTGTGGAAAGCTGGTGCTGTAGTTGTGAAGTTGTATCCAAGTTACGACTTCATGGTCTGTAATGGTACACAAACCAGAGGGCAAAATCGGATTAAAAGGGTAGAGGTTAATGAGTCCCCCTATACCAGAGCTCAGTAACAGTTGCAGGGCTGTAATGGTCTTTCCTAACACCTCTCCTGTCTGAATGGGCTAGAGGTGTGTGAAATAGGGAACTATTTCTCATGAGGACAAACAGCAGTACGACTGGGGGACGAGAAGTCTTACAGTTGATCCTCCTTGGATCAGGAAGCTGGATTAGACACACCCTAAGGTCCCTTTCAACCTAGGTTACTCTGTTATGCAATGATCATTGTCAGTAATCATTCTCCACTCTGGAACTCAGAATAGTTCTTTCATTATGAAGAAGTTGACTATTAGATGTGGCTTAAAATAATACATAGGCAAAATGTCCTCCCCCTCACACAAAGTTCGGTTTAAAGAGAACAGCTACCTCAGAATCACTTGAATGAAAAAATGTACAGGGACACAAACATGAAATTTTCCTTTAGAAATGAGACCTCTTCCAAATGTTCTCTAAAATTTAAAGCAAACACCACAGAATTTGTTTCATATGTATTTCTGTGATATTGATTTAAAATTCAGTGGAACTTTGAAACAAAACTAATGCATTATTCTGTTATATTCCACTAGTACAATTCTTGTTTGTCTAAAGGAAATAGAGGTCTTTTGTTGCATACCTGTATTTTTAATGAGAAAACCTGCTTAACATCCAAAGTAAATTTAAAACTTGATCTTGAACTTATTCAGAAATCAAATGGAATGAAACTTACCTTTCTTTTGTCACAAACAGAAGTAGGATTACCAAAAGCTGGCAGACAAAATTTTCAGTAAACTTTCATGTTAACTCCAAATTGTAGCAGAGTTTTCTTCCAATGTGAAATGGGGTTTAACTTTTATTTTGCTTAACAAAAAAATCTGCATAACGGTAATTGGAGTTCTGTTACAAAGTTCCATTATGGAAATATTAAATTGAGAAATACAAGCTTCAAAGAAGTGCTTTCTTACCAAATAAAACTTTTAGTAAAATATTGGCGTAGTAAGGCAATAGTTTCGGATGTGGGCAGCAGTGACAGTAGGCTGCTCACTCCAAGACATGTTATCATGGTCGTTGTGTACCAAAAAACCAGTATAAAATTGGAACTCAAACTGCCTCAAAGGCAAGAATTTCATAATAACTTCTGCAACTACCTCAGTCTGACATTTCATTTTACATAATTGAGATTTTCGTTTGTTTTCTCCCATGCTTATTTTTCTCTGGCAGTCATTTTAGATTAATTATGTTCAAGTCAAACATACTTGAGTCATGTGGTCATCTTTCCTTAACACCTCAGTTAGTGCTGTACAGTTCTGAAGTGGTACCCTCACACAGTGAGAATTGTAGTGCTCTGCAGGAACAGATACATGTTGTGAAAGCAGGTGCTGTGAAGGCAATGAAAGTTTGCTGATTATGGTTTAATTCTGCTTTTTTCTTTAACAAGGTTCTTTGATTTAGTATTTAACTTGTATGGCTGCAGAACCACCCTTAGTGAACACCAAGTTGCAGAAGACAATTAACACAATTTATGCCCTAATAGTAATAAGTCTTCAGAGTTACTATTCTGCTACTAGAAAAATAGTAACTATAGCAGTACTATAGTTTTTTTTTCCAAAGGGAGTGTTTGTAAGCACAAATGGTTTTACTGAGTACTGTAGCACATGAATTTCTAGATTTCAGCAGTATTACTTACATGAATAAAGACAAAAATGTAAAGGAAATGTAGTCCCTACAGCTGAAAAAAGTGATAACTTGAGATACTTTCTGAGTTACCCCAAAATATTTTCTTTGTTTGTGAGAGTAATGCTTCCAAATGCATTGCTGAAGTAGCAATTACTGGGATACAGTTTTAGAGGAGAGTTAAATTTCTTATTTCAAAGTCAATTTGGGATGTGTGCTACCAGCAAATCCTGAAGAAAAGAAGTCCTACACATTATTTTCGAATCTATAGAATGCATCGTGTTGGTGCATTTTGAATTGGTTTTGTGTTTGCATATAACACCAAGACCAAAATAAGTAGCTGTTGAGTGGCTTTAACTATTGCCTTTTCTTTTCCATGTCAAGTGAATGGAATATTCCACAATGTTATGTCAAAGATAGGGATTTTGTGCTGTGACTTTAGAACCCTAAAAATGGCTGTATACCATTGGAGGGGACAAAGGAAATAAAGCAGATACGGTTCTGTATGAAGCATTTTAGGGCTGCAGAGAATATTAGCACACATTCTGACATCCCTACTTTTGTTTTTTGCTATCCTTAAATGCCTCAGGGAAAGCCATCAATGAAACCAGTCAAACAAAATGTATTCAATGGGGAGGAGAAGGAAAGAAATGAGTGTCTGAGTCCTATTGAAAGTGAAGAATAAGAAGATAAACAGACACAAGCAGAGTTGAGAAGTGAAGGCAGGAATTTACCACCTCTCTCTTGAAATTCAATTCTTGCAATTGAAAAACTGAAAAATGGAAAACGAATTCTGACAATATTAATGAAAATTCTTCATCAAGTTGCTGTAGGATTTCAAGTTACAACTGATTATTCTGAAAATGAATCAAAATATTTTCATTTTTAAAGTCTTTATGTACAGCTCATAAATGTTTGAAAGAAAGTAGACTATGGCAGTTGTTTGTAGAAAGACATGCACTTTTTTGCTTCATTAAATTTGCTGATAATAGTGCAAACTTGAATAATTGCAACTGCAATTAAAATCTGATTAAATGCATTTTGCAGTAGGACAGTAATATTACAGTAATATTTAAATATAAAAAACAAATTTCATGTTTTATTATAGGTATGTGAAAGTAGTATATTGAGGAATAGAAGAGAAACAGGCTACAAAATCGTTTTATTTTTAACTGTTGCACTAAGGGAGATATTAAAGAAAAAAGTCTAAACTTCAAGAACAGTACAGTTTTCAAATCAGCTTTTAATTTGGATCACACCAATACATACCAGAGTTCTGTTGGAAAGTCTATTCTGCAAATTTATATATGTAGTATTAGCTTTTAAGACTGCTTTAATTCTGGAAAGAATGTCCAGTGTCTGTAAATAATAATAGATTGAAATTTACTGAAGTTATCAGAATAATATTGCTTAATATGATGGTATTATTCATGTGAAGTCTCCAAGAATGATTGAAAGACTTAAAATGAGGACCATTTCCATACATTTGCCAGAGCCACAGAACGACAGTAACTTTTTTCTTCTGTTTCTTCCTGCCTGATGGTTTTCTTCCCTTTTTAATGTCCTCTCTAAGCAATTTTTATTATATTTTCTTCTTGTCAGGAAATAAAGCAGAGAAGGGAGAAGAGAGAACCCAAAATTTGTCTTTAAGGACAAGTTTTGAAAAATGAGTTAAATGTCTCTTCAGACTCTAGATCTTAGTTACTGAAGTATCTTAATCAAACAAGCTTTAAATGGTGTGATTACTGCAAAGAACTGCAACTATTCCGACTAGTTCAATGTGCATTTTTAGTGTACCACGCTTGGCATTCAGTGCAACATTGATTCTTTACCTTGCAGAGTTGTCATTTTTATTGTGTACTTGCCAGTTTTTTATTTCCCTGGAAAATTATGGATTTGTAGTCATTTAACACCATCCTAACATTTTTTACTTATTGTTAGCCATTTCTAGTATCTGGTGTGCAGGACTGCTCTTATACAATATATCGAGGTGGGAAATTGCTTTATGAAAGGTTAGAAAGTTCTCTACACTTGACTATCAAATACTTCTATTTTAATCTTATTTCTTACCAAATACTTTCTGATTAGTTGTCAAAGTATGTTGTATGAGAATATATTGACTGAATGAAACAAAACATTAGTAGGCTGTTTGAATTTGTAATCTTGGGAGAAAAATAAACAGCAAATAACGTAAAGTATATGATTTCATTTATTTTGAGGGGGAGAAAAACAATTTAAGTGCCTCTCTATTCACATCCATCTCCCCATCACAGTCTTTTTAACCTTTTAAGCAGTATGAAGAGTGTATGTCTATAGTAGTGGAATAGTTTGGAGTTATTTATTGCTGGAAGAGGGGGGAGAAATGTATAGCACTATTTTTCCTTCTTTGAAAACTTGTTCTTGACTTAAACTGACATGAGAAGCAAATAACTTGTGGGAGAACACAGAGAAGGAAAATGGAAAACAAATTTCAAAGCTACATTTCTTAACCTTCTCAACTTTCAAACAAGAACAGAGAAAATAAGAAAAACAACTTTCATATTTCTCAAGCTTATATGCATTTGAAAACTTGCATGGATAGAAATTCTGTTACAAGGTTGGCTTTCCTTTCCTTACAGTTGACCATGATAGAGGCTGTTTGTTTTTTTGGTTTTTTTTTTTTTTCCTGGATTTCCAGTGTATGTTTTACACCAGAGATATCCTTTCTAAATTCTTTCTGAAAAATACTGAAAAAGAAATTAGTAGATCTTTGAAAAACCCTCAAGATTCTAAGCAATTAAAGTGTGTTGTGGTATAACGGCTCATGCTGCTTAATCTTTTAGTTTTAAATTCAGAAAAAATTCAGAATGTGGCCCTTAAGAGAAAAAAATATATATTTGTTAAATAGCCTCAAAACCAGTTAATTGTAAATCATCCCTTTGTTCACTTGTATAAAGCAATTTTAATCTTCTTTTCCAGATAAGCAGGTTTATTAGCCTTTTTTAGAAATTACTCTTTTGAAGATAACATGATCAGAGTAATTTTTCCTAACATTGAACCATTGCTTTTGTTTATATCTGATATATTAATGGATGAAATTTATTTATAATTTTTAAATACATATTTGGAATAAACAGCACCATTTCTTTACCAGATGGCAGAGTTGTTAAAATTCCTTCTGAAACTAAGTTTTCCAACTTTCCACTGCGATTAATTTGCTTTGAAATGCATTCAGTTTCTGAGCTGTTCTTTTATCTTCCTAATGTCAATATGGAAATTTTCCAGGATTTAAAGCTATTTTCTCTCTCTCCCTTCACTGTTCCTCTGCTCCAACATACATGTTCTTTCATTTCTTTTTACCTGACGAGTTTTCCAGGTGGTAATTCTTCTGTTCGCAAACATATTTTTATAAATCAGTGCTGAAATGTCTTTCAGTTAAAAACTGAAATTAAATCAGGTTGAAAAAAAGGTAGGCTTCTGACAATAGGTTTCAGAGCTCTTTTTGGCCTGTAAAACCTGTGGCTGTGAGGAGCGCATTTGGGAATTTGGAACATGATGTGCAAGCCATTATTCTGTAGATTTCAGGTCACTTCTTCCTCCAGTAGAACTTTGTATGTCTCATGTGAGCAGCTACCAGCTACCTTCAGTTTGTAATTGAGTTTTTCTGTTTAAACGCACTAAAAACTTTTATGTAGATCAGTGGATATTTTTTCATATCTCATTCTGTATCAGACGAAAAGCTCCTGTATCACTGTTACACACCCAGAATAAGATACTAGTTTTAAGGGTTTTTTAGGAATCAGTCCATAATTTTCTTCTTTGGATACTTTTGGCCCAAATGATTATTATTTCAACTTGGAGAAATGCACTGGTCCTTTACCTCATGTAAGAAATAGACGATGTAAAATGTGAACGTAAAATTTTGCAGTAATTACATAAATGGACTGACAATAACAAGCATTGAGCAATCAGTGATGCTCTAATGCTTCTCTGACATATTGGCTAACTTTAATTATTGACTAATTTTTAATGAGGAAGCATGTGCTATTGATCTATGCAGTGACAAAGCTCATGACTGTAAAAGAACTAAGGATGATGATCCAATGGTTCTGGTTTACTTTGACCCAAGACAGCTATAATCCTTCTTATAGAGAGATTGTGTATTCCAGTACTGCCTTCTTTTCTGAGATTTCAATATCCATGTCCTTCTATTCTTTCATTTTGTTTAGCATAGCAAAGCTTTCCTCTTGTTTCTGGGAAAAGATGCTAACTTAATTAATTTTTTATTTGGAGATGAGCTTGAACCTGGTTTAAATTTTTCAAGTCTATCTTGTTCACCTTAAGCCTGCTTGATGTGTGAACTCTGGCTATTGGGAAAACTGGTGGTCAAAATGGAATTCACTTGGGATTTCACTAGTTGTTAAATTCACTGAAATTGCTGTAATTCCTGTTAAATTTTTGGACAGTTATGTTTTTCAAAGATTAATCTATTAATTGTTTACAGTCAGTAATTTAGACTGTGCTATTGAGCACCTCAGGCTCAATACTACTACTTTTGTTACAAATTTCATATGTTTTCATGCTCTGCTTTACTTTCTTGAACTGATTTAAATTCACATGTACATGAGTTAATTCAGGAGTCTCAGGTAATTTTTCATTAAAAATTCTCTGATGATGATCTTAGATTGCATCGTGAACTTTTGAATCATATCAGGCCCATTCTGCCTTTGACACGGCTACTCTGTGAGGTCTGCCATGGTTCTTTTGAAATAATCCAGGTTTAACCTACTGTTTTCATCTCCAGTTTTTCTGAGTATCTCGTGTTGATACAGGGGGTTAAGAGTTAACCAGTAAAGGACTTGCTAAAAACAATGTATATTCCTTTGACATTACTATTGGTGGGGAGACTTGTTAGAAACAATGTATATTGTCTGCATAACACCATCTGTGCTTATCAAAGCAGGAAGAGAGCATGTCAAGCTATTGATAAGGGACAACCAGAGGTGACTTGAGATCTTGTTTCTCACAACCGAACCAGCTTGGACCAGTTTTAAGGTTTGGACTTGAGCCAAGGACTCAGAGAGCCTGCGCTAAGGAGAGAGGTGAAAAGTGCAGCATGAGGAAGACGCCTTACTTCATCAGGAGATAGACTATGGATTTTATCAGAGACCCTGAAGGACCCCCACCAAAGGGTAATATGCATGCGTAGTATAGGAACTTAGCTCATTAGCGTGAGAAGCGAGGAAGGCGGGGATAGGTTATGAATATGTATAGGCGTATGATGTAACCTGTTGAATATGTAACTTGTAACCCAATATATAGTGAATTGAAGACAGCAAGAGGTGCGCATGCTTTGGAACGAGATTCCCATGCGTCCGGTGCCGTAATAAAACATACCTACTTTACAACCTACAGGTTGTGGAGTCCTTTTTCTGTGATTCACTGTGATTATTAGAGAGGGCCATGTCACAGAGTTTGCCTCTGACCGTGTCTCACTCTCTTCAATTGTCAGTAATCTGACCATCTGCCAAACTGAGTCCATAATTTCTATACTGTCAAAGATGTATGTTTCTCAGCTTGCAATACCTTTTAAGGCTGACAAATCCAATACCAAGATTTGTGTAGTGCTTAACAATAAAATCGTGAAACCTTGGCAATTTATGAAGCCTGTGACTTCACAAGCACATTCCATGACTGCAACTGACATGTTTCTCTTCAGAGACTGAACATCCACTGAAAATACCACCGTGAAAACTGCGTGGTTGTATGCTGCGGGTAGAAAGCGTGAGTAACTCAGAGCCTTTAGCAGCGGTCTCGTGTAACAAAGTCGAGCCTGCATCAGTGCTCCTGCAGAATCTTGGCTCAGTTCACGCACAGCGGTATAATTTAAGCAGGGAAGTAAAGAGACAAGAAAGGGTTCTTTTCTGCTTATTGCCAGCAAGGTTTTATTACTGGAGCATGGAGTGCGGTAAAAGATGGCCAAAATGGTGGTCAGGGGTGTCTGTTATAGTACGGAGGCGAGGGAAGGGCAGTTGGGAGAGAGCCAATCACTGTGGAGGATTACAGTGATTGACAGGGGCATCAGCCAGTCAGTCAGCTGTCTGCACCCAGCACAGGAACCAATGAGCTGTCCTTTTGGGCAGGGACAGCCCCTGCCGCCGTAGCCGGGGAGCCCCCATGGCGACCCGGGGCTGTGCCATCCCAGCTGCATCATGCGGGGGTGGAAGGGCCCGGCCCCCGCAGCTTCGGCACGGCAGGGCCAGGCCGGGTTGTCAGCCATGCCCAGAGGCACCGCAACAGTTGTATTGGCTTGTTCATGTTCCTTGTTAGAGAGACAAACTTGTCTTCTATGTTCTTGACTATCCTATTGATTTCTCCAAAATAAAACCAAAGAAAAACCCAGCCCAGCTTGTTATAAGTGGGCTGTTAGAAATAGCACATTTTGCCAGGTATTCATTGGAATTGACTTTTCAGTATCTCCAATCTTGTCTCCAGTTCATTTTCATAATGGGAAATACAAGCTTAATCCTGGTATGGTATGGGCAAGCTTTTAATCTCGGGAGATCCAAAGCTCCTAAATACCTTGAAAACATTCAAGAGCAGCATGAATCAACTTGTCATAGCTTTGTCTGTCTGACACCAGTTTTCATCTTTGATCTTTGGCCAACATAAGCAGTTTTGTTTTAAGGTGCTAAGAAGGTAAATACATATGTAATATAGGAGAGGTGATTTATCCCATTCCCCACTTGAAATCTTGACATACGATGTCTCTGCAAGAGGTGACAATGCAAGTCAATGAAAGTGTTTGGTATTCTTGGGTTAAAAAACATTTAGCATTTTTTGTTACAAGACTATTTTTTTCAAGACCATCAGCTGACAGAAATTTCTGAATGAGTCCAATTTATTGCACATCAGAGTTCTCTCAGCTTTTAAAGTACTGGAATAGATGTTTGTGTTACATTTATCCAAAAAGCACCCAGATACTCTGAAACCACCTGTAGTCAAAAGAAATTGATCCACTGAAGTCCTAGTATTTGGAATTATTCCAAATCTATTTTTATATCTCTACACCTGTTGGGAGTAGAAAGTATTGTGATATGTGGGATAAAGAGTTGATGAACAATACATCTGTGTTCTGAGGATGCACCATTGCTGTCAGTGTAACAGTATCCTGACACAAATATTCATGTGACCAGAAGTCTAGATACCTTCACAACAACCTTCAGGCTCAGGGAATGGAAAATTAGTAACCGTGTTTGGTTTCCAGGGTGGCTGGGTTTTTTTGGGTTCTACACCCCCAATATTAACTTAGAGCTAATTTCTCTGTTGGATCCTGGGAAAAGAGTGCGACAAGCTTGTAATATGCTTCAATAATGAGGCAGTTGAGTTAAACCTAGTTAGCTATTTTAAAATTCCTTCTACCCTTCCTCCAGTTTGTCTGTCAGCGGAGTGGCCAATGATTAATTTCTGTTCATCTTGCTTGGGTTTTTTTGCTAAGAGGTAGTCATTAATTGAACATTGACTAACCCAGCCATCATCAGAGACTCAAAAAAAGCCCAGCTCCTAATGTGGTTACGATTAACTAAAATAATCAGTGTCAATTGAGAAAATCCTGCAACTTTATACTTATTAAACACCTACCATCAAGGTGACAGGAGTCACTATTCAATCTCAGCAGTACTGCAAATTTTTATTCTTTTCATGCTGTTGTTTCATCTTTCTATTTTCATTCTCTGCCATAACCCTGTTGCTCTGATTGTGGTTTGATGCCTCAGAAAAAGAGATTAAAGGTGACAGTGAGCGCAAGCTACATATAAATGCTGTGACTAGCTGTAACATTGAAAATTTGTTGTTTGTGTGGAGTGGTGACTAGCAAAAAAATATTTTCTCTTTTTCCAGTCTTTTCATAATGTAATTAGTCTTAGTTTGAAACATTTAACTTTATTAAACAGCCAGTGGCTTGTGCTGCTTGTCTTCTAGTTTGTTAAAGGCCTCTTAGTGTTTGATTTTAAGTCCCTTAACTCTACTCACCCAGGTAAGTCAGAAGCCATTGCCAGGTAATCTTCACACGTCTAAGAATTTGCAGAAGCTAAATTGTGGGATGAAGGGAGAGTTTGCATGCACTGTAGACTGGGATGGGGTGGCAGGGTCTATAATTATCCTTTAAACTTCATGTCCTGATGTGCACAAAACTTCAAAAATATTGATAAACCTAATACAGAAGTGCCTGCAGCACTGCTTCTTGTCTAGGGAATGATGAGATGGCTCCTTTAATTACAGGGTCATATTTCTAAGTGACTACTGAACTGTCAGAAGCCACCAAGCCATGAAATGTGAAAGATCCTGTGGCTGGTTCATGGAATTAGACTCGCATCTGAGTCTTTAATTCTGGATATTATGTTCTTTAACTTGGCACTTAGTGCTCTGCTGCTACAAACTCTACTCTCTGTGACAGGACTCTCGCATATTTCCTTTCTGTAAGGAATGCTAAAGAACATACAGTAATTATCTAAACATTACTGCAACATAAATTGCAGCATTTTAAAGCTACTTTAGCATAGTTTGGTACAGTACTGAAAGAATAAAAAAATATATCTTGCAGAATCCACCAGGTAAAATTTTGAATGTTATAAAAGTATGTATTAGAACATTTATTTGCATCGTACCTCTTCCATGATAAATAAAAAATCATGATTCATTTCTAAGCAAGATCATCAGGTTTAAAACACTGACAGTTTTTCATTTGATTTCATCTGTCGTGGTAATTGCTACAAGACTAAGGCCAAATTCTGGCCACTTAAAATGTTTTATTTTAAGCTTTTATTTGAGCTGAAGACCATGTTTGAAATATTTCCTTTAATTTGATTCTCCAGTTTTTCCAGTGCTTACTATAATAACAGTATTATTTTATATAGAGCACTGAAGGCTCTGCATTGCCTTTGAAAGGTGTTGACAAGCATATGAGGGTTTTACAGTTAATACATAAAGTCTGAATGTTACTCACTTTCTTGGGTGGAGGTTTTCAATGGTGCTTTTCAATTCAGTCAAAAATCCTAAATGCTGTTAAATTTCTAGGTACTTGAGCTTTTAATAGCATGTGATGATTTTAAGTGGAACTTAATCACTATATTTTTATATTGTGATTTACATAATATAAGATAAAATGCAAATAGGATCTTGTTAAGTGCTGTTGCATTTAGCAAAGTTGTTGTTATTCTAACTTGTAGTGTTAAGCATGGGTAAATTTTGACTTAAATTTCCAAGCCAATATGGTGGAAGGCAGCAAAAACTGATCACTTGAAAACCCACCAAAGAAATAATGAGAGAGAAAATATTCATACATGGTTTGGTTTTGGTTTTGTTTTTATTATTTTTATGTATATTTATTCTCTTAATGTAAATTGAAGAGCCTGTTTTGGTCTCTTCTTGGCAGAAAAGTTTTCAAAGAATGTAATGTATTCATAGGGAAAAATGTTTACTAATGAAAAGTATAAAAATAAGCAACTACTAAATTTTAGCTTCAGTGTTTGATGATAACATGGAAAGAAAACAAAGATCCATATCTAGTGTAGTGGAAAATCAATGAGCTTTTTCCCATGGATTTTTTTCAAGGGTTGTGGAAAGATGAGACATTAGGATCTAATCTGGTAATTTTTGATAAGACATTATAGTATTACACCTTTACCTAATATACTTGATAATTTTATATTTAAGTATTTTTATGAGTTGATAAGATACACATTTCAAAATAATTAATACTTGGTTTTCTTGGTGTACATGAGGTTAAATGTAGAAAATATTCATATGGTTAAATAATATTTCCATTGTTACAAGTTGTGACATGCTATTGTATTATTGAATAGCGATACTATATTAGATAAAAAGAACTTTATGTTGAATTTTTTTCTATAACCTTCTCTTAATATAGTCACCTAAGTGTATTTAACAGAAGAATGGAATTCATGTGCAATGCAGTTTTTTAAATATATTGATTTTTCTGCTTCATTGAAAACAGAACACAAATTAAACTAACATAAATAGCAAAGTAATAATACAGAAACAACAGAGAAATAAAAATAATACAGAAAAAGAGAAATAAAAGTGTAGCACTAACCATGAGAAACATGGACCTACTGATCTCTGATTGCATCAGTCTGTCTAAAAAATGATTGCTAAAATTCTGAAGACAAGATTCTGTCCAGAAATCACTAATCCCCTTCTCCATAAGGATGGAGTGCATGTGTTGGGTTTTAAGAGTGTTGTCTGACTTTAGGAATGCTGCTAACAAACCTCACAGTGTACCAAAGGACCTATTTGAAACAACAAAAATAGCTTCTAACAATTTATATTTCAGGTTCACACCTTAGAAATATTTGAAACAGAAATCCACACACTTTTGTCAATCGTCAAAGTCCTTGCAAAATGTTAGACATGAAAGATGAATTTTTACCATTTTAGCACAAAAATATGAAGTTGTGGTCTACGATAATGTAAATTGTTATTTGAGTTTGCCTTCTTTGCATTTGCCTTTATCAAAAGGACATGGAAATAATATATGTACAAAAAATATATTCACTGTTCAGAATAATTTATGTTGTTGTGGTTTAAAAAAGGTATCATTCTCTTGTCCTTGGGAGACTTTAAACTCACTCTTCCCATCGAATTCTGTATCATCCCCTCGCATATTTGTTTCTGTCCAGGTTTTTCAGAGAAGTTATTTTCTCTAGCAGGGAAGTGAAATGGCATCGACAGGTACCTGTTGAATTAAAGTTGAATTAGTAAATGGTTAGTCCTTAAGATGAGAGAAATTCTTATTGCCCAAGAAGCTGTATTTTTTGCCCTTTCTTTGGCCCATTTTCACACCTTTGGGACTTTTTTCCTCAAATGATGTACTACACGTGATTGAGAAAGGGTTGCGACTCCACTTGCTATATATGCAAATAAATTCAAAAGTTTAAGTATGTTTAAACCCATTGAAGTATAACTATGGTATATGGGCTTGTTTGAAGTCATTTGACTTTGTTATCAAATCAAATAGAAACCAGGTACATTTGTTTGCCAGCAGTGGATGGAATATATTTATTAAATACCTGGTGTAACTTACATGGCCTCAACTTCAGAAGAAAGAGAAAATCAACAATGAAATTACTGATTAGAGATGCATTTATCTGTGCACAGTGGAGGGCTGATGTAGATTTGTTTTTAAACAAGTGTCTAATACTCACCAAGTTATGAGCATATGTTGTACCCAAATTGTAGTCGGCATTCAAACCAAACAGAGTAGGATGATTAAGGAGTGTCAGCCAGCAACTGGCAAAGTTTAAATTTCATCTATTTGAAGTTTCAAAAATAATAATTAAAACACAATTGTAGAGATCACTGATTATAGAAATAACATTTAAAACATTTATCGAACAATTATGTTGCAGGCATTGATTACATATATAATTATCTAAACATTTGAGGTCTAGAGAAAAAGCTTTAGAAACAAATTTCTAAGTCATATCAGACCAAGTGTTTGATATAGAATATTTTAAGTATCATAGATATTCAGAGTGTCTTTGTTTTTCTTACAGGTCATTTCAGTAATCTTTTTAACCACTCTTTTCTCTAGGACTGTACCTCATGGAATTCTTCCCATACTTTGTTTTCCAAGTATGGGAATACTTGCTTTCCATCTGTTTTTTTGCTCCAGGATTCTTATGCATCTTCCAAAGCTGTTACTTTTGCACAAAAAAGATTCTTCCACAATGTACAGAGCTGCAATAATTTCTTCCCTTCTGTCCTTGTTTCCTTTTGCAATCTACCAATGCATTCAGGTGACTGATATGCAATGTTGGTTAGTGTTTTCTAGTTCTGTCTTTTACTGTCCACCAAGAATTTTCTTGCTACTTTTTGGGTAGTAAATAGGACAATGAAAAGAACATTTTATAGTTTCTACATACCACTAGGATAAAGAGAAAAAAGAACTGTTGCAAGGAAAATTTCAATGTAATACATTCTTACGTCTACGACAGTAGGTAATCAAAGTACCTACATTGCAGGGAATTCAGTGTAAGACAGAATGCATGAACCTACATTGTTAAAAGAGGTGAGGAAAATCTGCCTAATTTTAGTGCATGTTGCTTGTTCAGTGAAGTGTTAGGTTCTTTGTCTTAGTATACTGTAATTATAAAATATTGAAGACATGATATTCAAAGATAATGGATAGAGATTAAAATGTTGCTGTTGTCTCATTATGGTAACTGACCCTGTTCACTTAACTTGATAGTCCTTTTATGTGCCTTTTTTTTTTTCTTCCCAGGAGGAACTGTTAAGCTATTCTATAAAATCATTCTGCAGTTTTAATTTTTTTGTATTTATTCCAGCCAATGACAGATTGTTTCATATTCACTTAACCATTGCAAGATTTTGGGGCATGCTTTCACTGATAAATGTGTGCTCTTTTCTCTTCTAGTGCAGAAATCTCCAATCAGGTTACCTGCTGTTTACACTTACTACGTTTGTGGACTTGTTTTTCATGATTCAAAGGAAACTGGTGATGCCTAAGCCAGCTGCAGGGTGCTCTCCTGTCTACAGTGTTTCAGTGTGGTGCCTTCCAGAGGTGCCAACTCCAGCTGCAACATAGTATATTCATATCTTCAGGGAGCAGAAATCAAGCTGAGTTCCTCTGAAGAATAGGTTATTGATTCAAGTTCTAGAGCTTGCTTGGGTCAATGCTTGTTTAATGCCAAGAGGAGAAAGCAATGAGTTATTGATTAGGCTGGCAGATGGTGTTCAGTTGTGGTTTCCTTAGCAGTTTTTTAAATCTACTTTGTATTTCTTATAAGATGTTAAAATAAGCAAAACTATCTTTTTTTTTTTTTTTGGACAATTTACCTTAAATTACAACTAGTGAGGTTGTAAACACACTATAAACATGGAAATACTTGAAATGAAAGAGGAGACACATCATTCTTAACTGGCCACAGCATAATCAATGGCAAATACAAGGAAATATAAATCCACATGGTTAAATGGCTCTGTAGTGTCTGTGCAGGAAAAAAGGTACAATCTGAATTCCACTCAGTATGCCTTGTTAAGGGAAAAACAGATTTTATTGGTACGCAACCAGAACTGGACTTTTTTCCAATGTGGAGGAAGAAACAGACAGGGGAAATATTTTTGTTGTGTATGTTAGTATTTATTCTGTTGTAGTGGTTTAGCCCCGGCCAACGGCCAAGGCCCCACTAGTACTGCTCTTTTTCCCCCTTCTGAATTGAACTGTGTTACTAACTCATGATAAGAAATGCTGGCAGAGGAGCAAAATCAGGCTGAGACAAGGTCAGTTCTTCTAAGTGATAAAGTGAATTTATTACAGAGTCAAAGGAGCAAGCAAAAACAAAGGAACATCTCCTAAACATTCTTCCTCCACTGTCCTCCCATTCCCGCCTCTCTCCCCCCCACCAAAAGCTTCACAGCCCTCTCTTTTCTCCCAGTCCATAAGGGGAACCCGGGGAGGGATTTTTTTTCTAATTAGTTTAGTCCTTAGATGCTCAGGTGTTTCCTTTTCTTAGCAATTATCCCTGGAGGGGTCTCTCTCTCTCTCTCCTTTGGCACCAAGGCACGGTTTGCAGAAGTTGGCACGCAGCCTGCCTGAAACTGCCGCCGCTG
>VZRZ01006315.1:257686-283325 GCA_013398175.1 Climacteris rufus | reverse complement strand
GAGGGACAAAACCTAATTTTAGTAGGAGTTTTGCTGAGTGTTAGTGACCAAATATTGTAGCCATTTTAAATTTTTCCTTGTCTGTTCTGCTAATGACCTATCCACCTGATGGATGCCTTAGTCACTTACTTTTTTTTTTATTTCCCAGCTCCTTTTTATCCTTTCCCGCACCCCGAGCCCTTACACCTTGACTTTTAGAACAGGGTACCTCTGTTGGTTTTCAGCAACTGTATAAATGAACCTGTTAAAGTTCTTTTTATAATTTTTAAGTTAATATCAGTTCCGTAGCATGCCATTTTTTCCTGCCGCTGTGCAGATTCTTCCAATTTTCTTCCAACACTAAAAGAAAGATGTCAACTACTTTGAAGAGTAACCATTTTGGTTTTTTTTAATAACTTCTGAAGAAGGAAAACACTTTTCCAAATTGCTGACTTCAAAGTAGTTTGACTTGTACAGTGAATGTAACTGTACTATGAAAAAAGTTTTCATCTTAAAGATTGATTTTTCACTCACAGAATTGTGGTTTAACCAGGCTTCCAGCCAAATGATTATTTTAGGTTTATATGTATTATATATCCATATTCTCCAAAGAGATGTCATTAAAGCCTGGTAATTGTTAATCTTTTGAAAAGAACATGTACTTATGAATAAATGTATTAGCATTAATTTTTGAAGAAAAAGCTCAGGGACTTATTTGTGTGGATTTCATTAATGGCATTTGAACAATGAAAGCTCCCTGTGCTTTACATTGTAAACAACTTTTTGTGTAATTGCAGTTAAATTTGTAGTATTGCTCCCTACTATGAGCTAGATAATGCAAAACTTGGAAGATGATCATTCCCTGGTATATGTGGTCCACAGTTTGCAAAGCCAGACATGTTGCAATGTTACAGGTGAAGAAAGCATTAAACTGGGAGCTGGGGGATCAAACAATAAATAAACAAAAGTCATGCTCTTTGTTGTTGGAACAGATGGTGCTTCCACAAATTTTGGCCATAAAAGGGAAGGTTCTACTGAAACAGCATGGCCTTGGCTTGTAGCCCTTGATTGTTTTCCCTAGTGGCTGTATCAGGCATCCAAGGAACAGCTGTTTTGCACAGATTGCAGCAAATTTGGTGTCTGTCTCTCAGTTCCAGGAGAAGTCCTGAAAGTGTGTTGAGGAGTTAGGCTGCTCCAGAAGTGTCATAAGCAAAACATGCCCTGTGGCCCAGTGAGTTGAGTGTGATTATTAGATTGTTAAACCACCTTTGGCCATTTCTATCATTTTAAGTAAAGGTGTTCTTCTATTAAAATTTTCTCAGAAGTTTGGATGTAGATTATTAAAGATTT
Organism: Climacteris rufus; assembly: GCA_013398175.1. Classification (NCBI taxonomy): domain Eukaryota; kingdom Metazoa; phylum Chordata; class Aves; order Passeriformes; family Climacteridae; genus Climacteris; species Climacteris rufus. Next base: position 281,996 of record VZRZ01006315.1, on the reverse strand, counting down.
AATATTTGTTCTTGGTATTAATCTCTATATATTAATTCCTATTAAAAGGACATAATTAGAATAAGTAGAAATGCCTCCTTCAGATAATTATGCCAGTGCAGAGCATTTAAAATCATCACTAACTTTGCTAATTTTCCTGTTCAGTTCTTGTTTCTCATTTCATTCTGAAGTGAATCTGAGAAGTTTTGAACATGAAAAGAGTGTCACAAGGCTGTAGCAACATGACACATATAAATGTGTTTAAGGAAATTTAGTTTGAGACCACCTAATTTTTATATAACACAGATTTATGTGGGAATCCTAACTTAATACAGGGCACAGACTGGATATGGTTTTACTTTAAGGTCCTCTTCAGTTAAAATTGTAGTGTTGCATGTGCATAAAAAGCGTTTTGATAAGTACATGTTTTACAACAGCCATTAAATTGAATCTATTCTAGAACATATATGTAAGAAGTTTTGGAAAGGCAAGTTAGCATATTATGTCCATTTGTACTTGCCAATGCATTCAAATTTCCAATTGATATTATATTTTTGTATTGCATTTTACAGTTAGATATCACCTGTCCTCACCAAGTTGTCTCACTTAACTGTAAATGTGAAACACAAGCAATATTCCTTCCTCACAAGGTCACACCATTCCACCCTAACACACCTATGGTAACATAAACATATCTAGCCTGTTCAGAAAGACCTCTAGAACTTGGGAGTTCTGTTTTTTTCCAACTATCTGATCACATTAGCAAATAATACTCAAATTATCGAAGAAAGGAAGGACATGCAGTAAGAAATGTTGTATTTGTCGATAATTTCTATGAATGCATGGAATTTATGCTGTAGTCTAAGCCTTAAAAAAAAAAGAAAAGGGAAGTGATCCTTCTGAAAACTAGAAGTTGATGGAATGTGCTGCCACTTGCTCAATCTCCTAGTCATTGCTAACATTTCATGCCAGGAAGCATTTGTATTGCTTATAACCTGTTTTTCAGAACCCAGTTGTTAGCTGGCTTCTAAATTGTGAGAGATATTGGTCAGCTTCCGTGTGAAGAAAATCTTCCAATTCTGTGCTTGACTTGGAAGGTTTTCTAGTTCATTGCTTCTTGGTGGTTCTGTGCCAAGACAGTTGTATGAAATTTAATTTGCAGGGTAGCACTTTCTTAAATGTGGTTTAAACAAATCAGGTTTGGTGAACATGGCTTATATTTTACTAAGCAAACTGAACAAGTGTGTTGTCTAAGCAAAATTTGGTGGGTGGAAACTGGCCTGGTGGATGCATTTCTTAATTTCATGCTGTTTTTTGTTGCCATTTTAAAGACCTGCCACATAAAATAGTATGCAGAAGTGTGAAGCAAATCAGAACTGCAACAATTTGGCATGCTTTCTCAGTAACATTTTTTGCCTACTGATAAAGTTCAAAGAATAAACTAGTTGGAAGTATTTTCTCTCAGTCCTGAAGCTAACCCATTAAAGTCATAAACAGAGTAAAGTTAAGATTTTGCAGTACAAAGTTTCTAACATATACATCAAAAAAATAAAAAATGCAGGTTGAGTTTTATAAAGACTATTCCAGAATATGTTAAAAATATTAATTAAATTATTAATTTGAGTTTTTATGCAGTTGGATCTATCTGGAGATTTGAAAATTGTATTCCACTTCTCCTTTGTGAATAAAAACACATACAGTACTGATATTTAATCTGTTTCTGACTGCAGTGGGTTATTACCAAGTGTACTAAAATTAATCTTTATGTAGGAAATATCACCGGGCTATTAACTGCTTAAGAGGTAACTTAGTCCCTGATCTGCATGCTGCAGTTACTGTATGTGGGATTTCCCAGAGAGGAGAAGGATAAATCCCCTTCACTTCTGAAAGACTGTTCATTATTGACAGGAAAGAAGGAAGGAAAAGAGGGAGATAGAGGAGAAAACCTAAAGTAAGGCACTGAAGATCCTTTAATAATAAAAGGATGGGTGACATATTAACTCAGGGCAAGTTTAAAACAATGATTTGTCATTGCAGCATTGTGTCTCTTTCATTCGTGACACTGAATACTATTATCCGTAATAGTTTCATAATGTAATGGTGGTGAAAAAGCAAAACAACATTTTTGAATCACCACATTACGTTAAATTTGCAGGTGTTACAAAATTAGCATAGATTGAAATGAAGCTGATTGTTTCACTCAATATGCTGGTTTTTGCTTGCTTTTATGTTAATATATTGAGTCATTCATGGATTTTATTTCTCCTGAGGATGATGTTTTTCAAACCTTGCCATTTACTTAGGTAATTGTTCTGTTTTCATTGTTGGTACATGCAGCTATATGAAAACAGGCAGATGAAACTACTGACCCAGAACCATTTCTACTGCCACTCTTAAACATTTTGCTTTCCAATTAGGCTATCCTAACCACCTTTTTATTTCTTAAGTTGCTGTACACAGCTGAAGTCAAAGACAGAAAGGCCCATTTTCTGATTGTAGGTTAGATTATTGACTGCACTAGGATTTGCAAGAAATTCCAAAGCTCCGACGTGTCTAGCATCCCTGATTACATTTGCGGAGGTTGTCCAGGGTACTTTTTGGTGTTCAATGTCATCTGTACATCATGAAGGAAAGAGTGAAAAAGAAGAGAGCTTTAAAAATGTGTAGAATTAACTTACTCCTGTAGCCCTTAGAAGAACTTTTCTTTGGCCTCTGCCATTGTTTTTCACAAATCCAAACATAACACCCTTGGTGAAATGAAATAAATAAGAAAATGTGTTTACTTTTAAATGAAACATCATGTTGTTCTTTCTGCATCTCCTCCCACAGCTGTTTCTTCGTCTCATGCAAATCAAGCCACATATCAAAAAAATAATCAAGAAATCTGAATTTTAAAAGTAAAGTTTCCTCAGCATAATTGAAACTGACAATCAAAACATTTGGTGCAGTAGACAGGCATTCATATACAGGTATCTTCCAGTCTTTGGAATAAATAATGATCACAGGAAAATAAAGATTCAAAGCCTGTTATTTCTAGGTGTTTTTCGAGTAACTGGTACTGAAAATTTTTAAGTCAAAGCAAAATTCCTGTAAGTATGTGAACCAGTTTGTTAGTTCATGTGGGAAAATTGTGTCGTCTTTCTTCCAGAGATAGGTAAATATCCCAGATAAACTATTCTAAAGTTTAACTTGTACACTTTGAAGCTTGCCATTCTTTTAGTTGGAGATTCATCTTCCTCTGCCTGTTCAGATTGCAATTAGTCTGCTTCAAAAGAGGTCAAACTCTTGTGCATGGAAAATGGATGAGTCTGTACTTACCTGTCAGTCTGCTGCAACCAATCATGCAGGTGCATATGCACCTACTAGATACATTGCAACTTCAAATTTTCATATATTATGTGTTTTCTGCACATCCAGATTAGTTCAGGCTGCACCCTTGGGAAGTACTTGGGAGCACTCAGCCAACAACCAACCAAAAAGTGACCTCTTTTCTTCAGGGCACACGTGAAGGTAGAGATTTTAGTACCCCACATTTGTATAACACCTTAGAGGTTGGAATGCTTTCCAAGAAGATAAAGACAGTGGTTTCAAATCAGTCTCAGATAATGGAAATTGTATCTTCTCCCCCTCAGCAGAACTCAAATGGCTCCTTAGGTGCTTCAAGGATAACCACATATACATTGATGAGATATTTATATGTACCATGTGCATGACTGGCAGCATGGTATGAACTTTGTTCTGCTGATGCCAGAAGATCTTGACTAAGTGTTGGTAGGTCTAACAAAAACTTTCTTGTTAGTTAAAAAGTAGGAAAAAAATGCATATGTCGCCACGGTTAGAGAGCGTGAGTAACTCGGAGCCTTTTGCATCAGACTCGTTTTCCTAAATGAAGTGACTCGGGCCTCATATAGACTCCAATCTGGAGGCAAGCCGGGCATCAGGACTCCCACAGATCTAGGCTTAGCTAACTCACAGCAGTTTAATTTATGCAGGGAAACAAAGAGACGAGAAAGGGTTCTTTTCTGCTTATTGCCAGCAGGATTTTATTTACTGGTTCATGGTGCGGAAAAGACAAATTCAAAATGGAGGTCAGGGCGTTTTAAGACGGAGGCGAGGGGAGGGCAGTTGGGAGAGCCAATCACTGCGGAGGACCACAATGATTGACAGGGGCGCCGGCCAGTGGGTCGGCTGTCTGCAGCCGGCATGGGAACAAATGAGCTGTTCCCCTGGGTGGGGACAGCCCCTGCCGAGCCGGGGCTGTGCCACCCCAGCTGCCATGTGGAGGGGTGGAAAGGACCAGCGGTCCCAGCCCGGCGGGGCTGGGCCCGGTCACAAGCTACGCCCAGATGCACTGCAACATATGTAATTTTTAAATCACTGAATCATTAAGGTTGGAAGAGACCTCAAAGTCCAACCTTTGACCAATTCCCACCACCTTGTCAACCAGACCAGAGCACTGAGTGCCATGCCCAGTCATTTCTTGAACAACTCCAAAGATGTTGACTGCACCACCACTCTGGGAAGCCCATTGCTATACTTGACAACCCCTTACATTAAGAAATTCTTCCTGATGTCCAACCTGAACCTCCCATGATGCAACTTGAGACCATTTCCTCTTGTCCCATTGCTGGTTGCCTGGGAGAAGGCTGGTTGCCTCCACCTGGCTGCACCCTCCTATCAGGGAATTGTAGAGAGTGAGAACGTCCCTCCTGAGCCTCGTTTTCTCCAGGCTAAATTATTTATGGAATAAAATCATACCAGATAAATTCAAATTGAGAATTTTTATTCATGTGTGAAAAGTAGATTTTTTTCTTTACATGAGACAACACAGCTGATAAAAATAATCACTATTTAATTAAGGTTGTCAAAAATAAATTCACAGCTTTAAGATTTGCAGTTCTGAATGTTGTTCTGATGTACATAGAGAGACAAGACAAAAGTTTTAGATTTGGGGGAATTTTTTGTGGTTTTGTTTTGGTTACGTTTTCTCAGGATGAAAAATATATCATATTCTGAAGGTAATAATAATTGCTAATCAGCTCAAGGCAATTTTTGAAGTGTACCAAGTGTTATCCTTCATTTAGGTATCATTCTTCTCGCTGTCTGCATGCATACACAAATGTGCACTTTTAGACCAGCTTCGTGGTTTTTTTGCTGATACAGTTAATGAGCTGAAAAGTTTTGAAAAGCCAGGTTAAATTTGGAATGGCAGCATATAGAAAGTGTTTTGAATAGAAGTATCTAAATACAACATTGAATTTTACAGAAATCTGTACAATTGCTGTATGATTTTAGACGGACACAATTGTACACGATTATCACTCTTTTTATGTATTTTATCCTTCTTGTGCATGTGAAGGACAGGTATGAACTCAACAACAAATAAATAAAAGACAAAAGACCTTTTAGAAAAGAAAGGTCTGTTGTTTCATATATTGTGCTTCTTGCAAAATCATCCTGAAAATGAAAGTCATGCACAGGGAAACACACACTGCAAGTTTGCTTTGTTATGTTTGGTGACATTAACCACGAAGTTTACCTCTGGTGCTAGGAAGATTCAGTTCTTAGAAAATGAACTAAAGTCTCACTTTTCACAGGTGAAAAGGTTTTTGGTTTTTTTTTTTCTTTTAATTTTTTTTTTGTAGAGGTTTAGGAGGAGCAAACATTCGTTTCCATGACTTTATGCTTTTTTTGGACTGCCCTTGAAGAATGCATCAGCAGTTACTATCAGGCAGTACAGGTTGCTAACACAAATGTGGCTTTGGTTTTGTACAAAGGTGAAGTGTTAGAGCTGGCACTGCTTTGTCAGAAGTTTGAAATTAGGATTGTCAGCTTAACCAGGATCCATGGCCAGTAGCTGTTTACCTGGAATGCACTTTATAGCATTCAAATTGTATTTTGTCAAGAGCTGTGAAACTTTGTGTTGGATTATGAGGACAGTCATGTGCTGACTTGGTGGGATTCTTTAAAATAGTCCATTAATACTCTGGCTAGAATGAGAGCTATGAAGAGAACACTAAAGTTGTAGGGAGTTTTATGCATTTTTTTGTGTGTTCCTCACAAAGTGAAATGCTTACAAAGTGCAATACCAAGAGTTGTAGCTCAGTGAAGTTCTAGTTTACTTAATAAATTTTCATAAGTATTTGATATGCTAGATATCTTTAATAAAGGAGAAATCTATAATGAAAATAAAACAATCTTGTCCTTTGCCTGTGTGACTTCTAGAGAAGCTCTTTCACTGTCTAAGAAATGCTTAAATGTGAGTGTAACCAAGAGTTTTACATTTCCTACCAACCTACTCAAGCCAGGACTAACACTGCACACCAGTGTTTCCTCAGTATTGGGACCCAGCAGAGGATGTTGATATATTCATAGAAAACTCTTCTTGAAAAGACGTATTACTTCATTCGCAAAGTGAATCACACACGCTGATATATATTAAACGTTTTTAATCCATCATACAATAAATAAGGCTAGAATTGTTGCCTTAGGTTTTAATCCTTATATTTTTTTCAAATTCTGTATTGCCTAATGTGTAACTCTGGGATGCTTTATAGCCTGTTAGTGCTGTTCTGTCATGCTAAGATAGACATAACAATACCTCTCTGGGCTTCCTCTTCAAGGACACTTAGACTGCCCAGGCCCAAGCTTCTAGGGGGGGAGGGAGTGAGCTAGGGGAGCTAGGGGGAAATTGCAAAGTTTAAATTGGTGAATTTATGCTGCTATGCAAATGGACCAAACCTATAAAGGTGTGGAGAACTCATGACTCATCATCCATTTTGGGTGATGGCCCAAGAGGGGCTTTGTTTGCCCTAAATGTACCTTTGAAGGCCTTTTGAATAAATACCTACCTTTAATTCCCTGACTCCTGACTAGTCTCAGTTTTTGGGCTAGCCTTTTCAGGCAACGGAATAATTTTGGCTGTTCATGAGCATCTTGCAAGCTGTTGAGGGGTTGTTGGTGTTTGGGTAAAGAAGATGGGAGTTACATAGGTTTGACTACATATCTGGCAAGGCACAGGATCTAAAGGGAATACCAGGATGCATTTTATGTATTTCTAAACTTCATACGTGTGAATCCAGGATCAGACATTTTTCAGACATTATCCTGTAGTAGAAGTGATGCAAACCCTTTCGTCTCGGTCGTTTCTGTTCAGATTGCCAGAAAAATTGCAGTTTTCAGTACCATACCTGACCACCTTGGAGGTTTGTGTTTCTCTATTTGTAATTTTTTTTTTTTTTTTAAATTCTGAAGTCTTTGGAGTAGGCATGCATATCTTGCCTTTCAAATTGTATTTTAGAAGGCTGCAGTTCACTGTAAATTAAACCAGAGGATTTTAGTGTAGGAAGCGTTGACAGTTGTGGGTTAGAATCTTTATTTCACCTGGTCCAGGGAAATGAATATTGATTGTCTTGGTGTTTATGAGGCAATGGTTGATGCTGGGAGCTACTTATTCAATTAGAGAAGCAGTTAGTCTTGAAAATCAGATTATTCATGTTGATTTTTAGAGGCACTTGTCTTTACAGAAAGGAAGAGTGTTCGAGACTTTCTCTGTATCCTTTGTTTCCCCATCTCCAGTACCTTGGGCTATGTGCTAGGTGACTATAAGTTTTTGCAGCTGATTTAGGCAGAAGAAAAAGACAGTGAGTTAGTTTAGAGCTCTAAAGTCTAAAGGGGGTGATCTCATACAGAAAAGACAAAGTATATCCTGTAAGGGGGATCTGGAATGAGACACAGACATCCAAATTTTTACTAAAATCCATGGCTCCTGTAAAACTCTGCAAGAGCCAGTGCAGTCTTCCAAAAAAATAAATTCTGCCTAATTATTTAAGAAGACGACTTACATTGTCTCTGAAATAAAATTAAAGCCCAAAGCCTGTTAAGAAAAAAAAGAGGGGAAAGGACTGGTAAACTGCTTATTGGTCCCAGGGTTTTAAGGATACTAAAGCTCTACTCCTTGCTTTGTCAAAAAGTTATTTGAGCTCTTGGACATGATATTTTTCTTCTTTGTGTCCCAGTTTACAAAGTAACATTTAAAATTCTCTTACCCCATTTCACCTTTCCTTAATCTTGTTCTATTTATATGTACTTCACATGCAGCTGCCTATACAGCATCTCCATAAAAAATAGAGAGGAGGGAGATGTTTGCAATTAATGGGATGGAAATAGTAATAAAATGCCACTTGGAAATGTTAATGGCTTGATGTTTTAAACCTGGGATTCTCTTTAGTAACATTTTATGTGAAAAGAATAATGAGAATAGAAAAAGTCAATAGAGCCAAGAGTAGTATAATATTGCATATGTTTCAGATAGTATTGCCTATTTAAATATTATAGTTACATTTAAATTTATGAAGAAGACCTGTTTAAAAACATCTTGATAATGTGAGTACTTGTTGAAGGAATTTCTGTGTCTCCTATTTCCTGGTTACCGCTTTGAGTCCAGACAGCTAGATGCACACTTGTTGCCTTGCTCTTTGCTGTTGAAAATTGTAGTTCCATGGTAGCTAGTTTTCAAGGTTATATTTCTGTAAATATAGCCATGTTATTGTAGCACTATCTTATCATATGCATTCCTTTCTCATGGACACAGACCCTTGATGGACATTCCCTTTGAGCACTGTAGTTGAAGGAGGAAGTACTGATTTCCTCCAATGAATAGTGATTTCCAAAAGGGTATATAAGAAATAAAGAAGGTGGGTCTTGTGCCCCTTCCTTCCATTCCTCTGAACCTGAACACAGCTGTCTCTGGCTCTTCTTTCTGCGCCGTCAGCATCAAGCAGCATCACACACTGGCATCAGGAGACTTCTTGTGGCAATGTTACGGCCGAGAGTGACATAGGTGGACAAAACAGTTAAATTAGAAGGAGTCTGCCTCTTTTTCTAGTGGCGATTGTGTTCTCTTTCATTTTTAAGTGGAAAAAAGCTCACATGATCCTTTGAAGAAGAATGGGGATAGTTCTTCACTGAAGAAGAATGATGTCTGCTTCCCTGGCTGAAGAAAGAGACATATTTTCATCAAAACATGGAATGATTTAGGTTAGAAAAGACTCTTTAGATCATCAAGTCCAACTGTTAATCTAACATTACCAAGTCCACTACAAAACCATGTTCCTAAGTTCATTCATTATACATCACATTACAGGGAATAGTTACTCAGACTAAAAATTGGGAAGACAAACAAGATCTTAAAGGGGTGGACGTGGAAGTGGGGGGATGCTCCATTGGCTGAAAATAATTTGCTTCATCTGTTGAATTAGCATATAATTTTATAGTAATTTGCATGTCTGTCAGTCTCACACACTAAGCAGATGCAAAAATTATTAAATAATGGGGTGGCAATATTTGACAGTAGTTCTGAGAGAATTTTCTGGGTATTATGTGCGATGAAATGGGAGCTATATTTTTAAGTCTATTACTTTAAATGCTATTAAGGAAACTACTGCTGTCATCCAAAGAAATAATTACTTTTTCTCCTAGTTGGTCCTGACTAGGTTGCACTTGGAGTACCATATGTTTTCCCTATAGCATTTTAAAATGACAAATTGAACCTTAAGTGACAGAGGGTTCAGAAAGTGAAGCCTGCAATTGCAGAACAGCATACAGCCATCATAAAAGAAAACAAAAGGGAGAAAGGAAATAGAGAAAGGGAAAGATTGGACAAGATCCAGGTGTTGCTTCACAGTAGGAGCAGAGAAAACAGGCATTTAATTGAAAGTAAGAGAGAAAATACTAACACAGAAATACATGAAAATGTTAAGTCTCTGGAATGAACCAAGCATATCCTACAGCTGCTTTTGCTAGATGTAGAAGCTCCATTGGGGCCACTACCACCAAAGACTGATAAATGGAGACAATTTTTTCATTCATGTTTTGTTGATGGCTTTATTATCAATATGATTGTGCAAGTAATGCTGCATCATAAGCCCAGATGCTTATTTTGCAACATCCTACCAAACATGATTAACACATTCAGAATAGTTTACAGAAGTAAGAATTTGTGTGGTTCTTTAGATATTGTTTTCATTGTCTGGATGTCACTTTCACTTTAAGGATTGATAAAAGGTTCATGTTTAAAGCTGCAGTGTCACAACTGCAGGTGCCAAATTGGTTGTTGCTGCCAGGGAGGACTGACAATTTCTGGAAACATATTTTGCAGTGACTTATTTGTACCTTACTGATGTTAGAAATACTGGTAGGTAAGTGAAAATGTTAACATCATCTAGTGTCAGAGATAATTCATTGCTTAGTTAATACCATATTTTTCACATTTCCTGAAATAACGATTCTTTTGGGGGTGCCAATAAACCACTTCAATTTTGGCAACCTGTTAATCTACATAAGTAAATCGGTACATTACATGTTCAGTGTGTCCTTAGATGAGGTTTTCATTCATGTTATCATGCAGATTAACTCAAATAGTGGACTCTCTTTTCTTCTAAGATTCAATGTAGAGGCTGATGAACATCATTTAATAGAAGAAACACTTAATCTGCCCCTTGTGGTAGTGATTTTACAAGAGGAGGTGGAGTGATTTATATTAGAAAACTACAGGTTAAGCAAATAGCCTCAAGAGACACTTCTGAGATTTGTGTATGTGCTCTTTCAGCTTGAATGTTCACTCTCTTCTGTAGATTAAGATGTGCAAAGTCTAAATTGCTGCAGGAGACGTTTTTGGGAGTTCTTCTGAAAAACTTTTGTCCCTGAAAGTTGCCATTATTAAAATATTGTAACCTTTTCTGGGAGATCAGTATTGGGTCTTAAATATATCTTCGGTTAGAATAGCTACAATGTACAAAAGGTTGGAAATTTGGGCAGCAAGTCCTCTTATCGCAATTTGGGATATAAAAAGATCTGGAAAGTATCTAAAGAAACAAGTGCTTTAATGGCGAGTGATCGAATAACAGCAGGGGAAAAAATTCAGAACTCAAAAACAAATATAGAAATTGCCAATCTTTTCTGTATTTCAAAATAAATATTAAATGTATTTCTGTATTTCCCAGACATTTTTATACATCTGCCTGGCCAGAGTGTTGGTCAAATCTAAATGAAATATATGCAGTTACCTCTGTACTTGTACAGCAATTCTTTCTCCCGTAAGACTTTTCTACATGAAGTTCTTTCAAGATCAAGATACTACAGAAAGATGATATTTAATGAGAGAAATGGATATGATATAAAGTTTAAGTGAATTTTTGTGTGAAATGGAAAAGTTGTTTCTGTTTATAAGTAAAATGCAGTGGATTGATTCATCAGAGAGTGAAATCAAAATGGAGATGTTCCCATTGTTCGGGACTACATTACCTTTATTATGTCCCTTCCAAATCAAACTCCCTGATTCTATGATTCCAATCCAGAGGAGAGTAAAAGATTTGTATTCTTAGTTATAAGAATGTCCAGATTATGTGTTACAAATGTTAAGGGTGGAATTAAGTACAACGTCTATATCAATAAGCTTTTACATTTTATGTTTCTGCTTCAGATAGGAAAGCTGTAAGTGAAAAAAAAAAAAAAGTGGTTTAAATGGAAATTAAAGGTATATAAACAGAGATAAAATCACCTATACTCTCATTTGCATGAGGTTTGCCAAGAAGGGAGGGGGAAACAATTAAAAGAGGAAAATAAATAATTAATATATTGCTTTCCTTGATAGAATTTCCCGTGCTCTACTTCATCTCATGGATATTCACATATATACCAAGATAGGTGTTTGAGATCTGTGTCTCATAAGTTCCTGTTAAATTACTACTCTTAAAATTGTTACTCCTAAATTGCTTAGCTTAAATTTATGTATTCAATCTAAATAGTGAAAGCAGATTTATAAAAGCAGGATGTATTTTGAGCTAAGATTATTAATAGAAAATTGTGTCAGAAAATCAGGGAAATTTTCATAAAGACAACTCAGGATGTGCCGCGGGTAGAAAGTGTGAATAACTCGGGACCTTTTGCGTCAGACTCGTGTCCTGAAAGAAGTGACTTTGGCTTCATCCAGTCCCCGATCAGAGGCGAGCCGGGCATCAGAACTCCCGCAGAATCTAGGCTTAGTTCATGCACAGCGGTTTAATTTATGCAGGGAAGTAAAGAGACGAGAAAGGGTTCTTTTCCACTTATTGCCAGCAGGATTTTATTTACTGGATCAAGGTGCAGTAAAAAACAAGTCAAAATGGAGGTCAGGGGCATGTTATATGATGGAGGCGAGGGAAGGGCAGTCGGGAGAGCCAATCACTGTGGAGGGTTACAACGATTGACAGTGGCGCCGGCCAGTGAGTCGGCTGTCCGCAGCCAGCATGGGAACCAATGAGTTGTCCCCCTGGGCGGGGACAGTGCCTGCCAAGCCGGGGCTGTGCCACCCCAGCTGCATTGCGCTGGGGGGGAAAGGACCAGCCCCGCTGCCCCGGCCCGGCGGGGCTGGGCCCGGTCATAAGCCACGCCCAGAGGCACCGCAACAAGGATGCACAGGTAAATTAACAGATTTGGACAGAGTCTGATGGAAATCTTTGGTAAGGAGGACAACAGTTCATGCAGTAGTAAAACAAAATTACTCACTTTTAACATTAGCCTATAGCAAACATCCATTAGGATGGAGAGTTTGGGAGAAATTAATAATTTAGGCTGTTAGAGGTGCAGTGTCTGTGGGCAGTAGATTAACTTTCAGGGATCTTGGAAACATTATGTTCCAGGCAGGAATCTGATGCTTTCTCTGGGTTTGTGTGAGACCAATTCCTCCTCCAGTGGCTATGAAACTGTCAAGAACATTATTGAAAGCAGAAGGGAGTAATTTGGGGTGTGTGTGTCTCTCTCTCTTCTCATGCCTGCAGCACAAAATTGCTCTGAGAAGGGTTGTATATGAGTGTATATATCTGTTTAACTGCTAGATAAGCTAAAAAACTTTAAGCAAGTGGTAACAGTAAGGTATACTCTTCCTGAGTTCTTCTTTCCCCTGCTTGATTGTTCTTGACTTTTCTGCTTGTATTTTCTATTACAAGGTTGAGGATGTAGCAGTTGTACACAAAAAAAATCTGATATACTTCTGTGAGAAATTCTTCTCTATATACCTTATCCACCTCTGATTTATTGCTTTTTGAAGAATTATGTTTTTGAAACAATATATCTTTCATAATGTATAATCTACAGGAAAGAGTAGAGACGTAGACTTACAGACTGTGTTTGGGTGAACTAGTGACCTATAAAAGTACTAATTACTGAAAATCACTTCAGGGAAGGTAATTCTGTGATATTTTGGTGCAAAGATAAAAATAGGTTTATGAATTCTTGAGAACATGTATTTGGGATCTGAGGCTATCAAGAAGTCCTTAACCTGAGAAGCATTTCTCCTTCTAACTAGTAGTGTTTATGTTTTTGTTAATCTATCTTTAAGGTTGCCAAAGAGTTGGATGATCAATTGGAAAGAGCATTTTAGAAATTAATTTAATTTGATCCATCATGGAAAATATTGTTAACAAAAAAAAAAAAATCCAACAAAACATCTTTAGTATGGTTTGAAGGTTGAGTTCTGGACTATACCTTGTATTTCTGCATAGAGCAAGAACTAAAGACTAAAATGTGATTGTTGGAACTAAGCTTATTGAAAATAGTATATTTTCCAGTAGAAATATTCTTATACCCTGTGTTGACTTCACTGTCCTTCTTCAAGTAAGGTGCAGTTTCTGTTTTAGAGATTTTAAAAAGATTAAGAGCTGTATTTTTTATTTTTTTAAATGCAAATACTGTAAAAAATGTTGCAAGGATTTGGAAATATCTTAATGGCTTGCTAACTTAAACTAAAGTTTATTTTATGGAATACTTGATACAGAAAAGTTGTTAGTCTTGTGCAGAGTGTATGTATATGAATGTTTGATGTGTATGTCACTATTGGTCACATTTTTCATTCTGTAATTGCAAATTAGGAAAAAATCAAGGTTTTAAAGCTTAAGAGGTGTTAAAGTAGGAGACATATTCTTCAGAAATTAAGTAGCTGGCTATTCATATACACTAAAAGCAGAGATTATGATGAATAATAATTTAAATATTTATCTTCTGTATTTTTTTAATTGTATTTAACTGGGTTGGTTTGTCTTTCAGTGAATTGCACTATGGTTAATAATGTCTTGATGGTTACTGCAAATAGTTAATATTATTTTTCTCTTCCATAATATAGATAAACTCTTCGATGTGAGGAATAAATAATTTTCCAATTCAACATGATTTTTTTGGTCTGGTCACGAAACAGTGCATATTTGTTTGCTAATTAGAAGTTCAATACAGGTTTATGTGTCTTGCACACCAGACAGAACAGGATGATCAGATAATTTCTGTTTGGATTGAAAAATGCTACCTTTTTAAAAAAATATTGGCATACAAAATATCTGCTTGGTTTCATGCTAACTATTATTATTATTATCATCATCATCATCCTATTCTGTTTTCCTTTGTAATTTATCACTGACATAATATGCTAATAGCATGCTGGTAGCATGATAGAATTAGTATACAAAACCTCCCAGAACTACTTCTCTAACAATTGATGGAATAATTTCCTCTGCTTTAGTGGCTTTATTAATTTTCAGAGTAGCTTTTCTGCTGTTCCTTTTTTAAGTAAGAGGAGGATGTGAATAGCTTTGGCACCAATGAATTCACCCTATAATTCACAAATACATATTTTCTACCAACTGAATGCTCTTTTAAAAAGAAATGCAAAGGAGTTCATAAATTACTGTGGTTATTTACTACTGCAGCCTTAAAATAGTTATTTTATTTCGTTATTGTGTTGACCGAAACAGTGATATTGATTGATTGAAAAATGTTTCTGATAAATGAGATGAACTTCACTACTAAACAATGTATCAGAATTCTTGTAATACTAAATAGTCCACCATCTTCAAATACTTTGATTTCTGATTAGAAATGTTTTTCCACTTTATTACAAAGTAAAACAATGCCTAATGCTTACTCAACAATTTATTACTTCTTTTTTCTTTCTTTCTTAATTACTGATTTATTCCCTGTTAAAATAGATTATGATGGTGCTTATAATGTAGTAGATGTCTGTCGAATCATCATTTTTACCTCTGAAGGACTGTGCTTGGGGAGTTCTGATGACAAAAAGAAGCGTTTAAATGCTTTCCAAAACTGTGACTCAGTACTGAAGGTCCACAGCTCATAACAGTGCTTTTGCTTAACAATTTATTAGATCCTGCAGTCTACAGGAAAAAAAAAAAAAAAAAGCCCAACCAACAACAACACAAAATAACCCTAATAAACAAAGAGCAAGGAAAAAAGCACTTAAAAAGCACATAAAAAAAGCCAAAAGTGTTAAGACACTTTGAATTTATTATCAACTAATTTATCAATTATCTTTGCAAGTCTAAATCCATGGAAGCTCAAGTCTCAACTGCTTTTTCTAGTGAAAGGTGTTTGTTTCCAAAGTACATTTTATTGATTTTGATGCAGTATACAAGCACTTTGAACATATGTGGTGGGATTGATTTGTTTTGATTTAGACATCTATATCACAAGTCTTCTTATCAGTGAAGTACTTTTGAGAGCCACTATTGATTTATGTTCCTAAAGTACATATTTTCTCTAGAGTGGAGGGGATTTGTCCTGATGAATTTAGTCATTACAAGGACAAGGCATTAAATTCTCACTCTTAGTGCCAAATAGAGTTGCTCTCATAGAGTTACATTTAGAAACCATAGAAAATTTACATTATGTAACTTGGATTTTGTACCAGTGACTTGTACTATCACCCTTTTCTCTGATCTCTGTGAGAAAGTTCTGTCTGAGATCCTGCATCTCTGAGTTTCTGCATCCCTTACCTGTATATGTTGATTTGACAATATTGTGCAATAAAATGCCACTTTCCAGACATCTGTTTTGAAGTTAGTTTTTCAAGTAGTTACTCAGAATATAGCAATTTAAATATGCCTTTACTAGTTCAACATAAGAATTTGATTTTCATTTATTCATGCCCTACTTCTTTCCGAAAAGATGCACGATGACGGTTTGTATTTGAAACTGAATAGTGGCCATCTGTACTTAATGTGACATTTCTAATGGCCCTTGTATGGAACAAAGAATTTTAACATCAGGAGACAGTGCCTGTTAACAAAATGATTGCCCTTTCAACAATAATACTGTGTTTCATAGCCTGTGGCCATTAGTTTTCAGTTGTGGTGAGTGAGAAAGGAAGTTTTGCTAGAATTTACCAAATGTATGTCTTGATGTCTATTAGGGATGAACAGTTGTTGCTGTTGTAATTGTTTAAAATAAAATATACAATCCATTCAAATTATTGACTCCTGCCTATTACTTCAATTTGGAAGATAACTATGTCAGTTGAAGGGTGGGATTTTTTTTGTTTTGCTTTTTTAACATACAATTTGGTACACTCTAGTCTGAGATTTTTTTACAGGACTTGGTGAATTTCTTCTGTCTCAAAATCTCTTTTGCCTATTCTTGCTTACTAGCTCATCTCTTTCTACAGCCCTGGAATCTCAAGTATTCTCAAGATTTGTGTCATTGGATTCTGAAGTATCCGTTTTCAATCACAGGTTCTCAGAATTCTGTGAAACCTAGTGAGGCAGACAAAAGAGACTTACCACTTCCCTTTGGCCAATAATTTGTCTGTGTGTAAGAAATCAGTTGCTGATACTTGTCAGTGTCCATCATAAGTGTCATCTCTGTATGACTGTCCCTCTAATAAGTCCGAATGTGACAGTCTGAAAGCTCCAAGCCCAACTACGCTCCCTTTTATGTGTTTTGATTTTTTTCTATATGTATACATTTGGGATATTTGAAAGATGCAGATGGAAAATAAGAGGTAACTTTGCCGTTTTTTTCAAATTTCACTTCTACATGATTCATTGGTCTTGCAATTTAGAGACATTTACCTTTGCTTAGTTTTTCTTCCTATGCCAAGCAGGCTTTTATGAATTTGATTTTAAATATTTGAACTTCAAATGTTTGACCTTCCTTTATAAATGTAAAGGGTTCATTTGCCCTGCTTACTAGTACTATGGCAGGCTATCCAAATGACAACTGCTTAACAATTATTCAGTTTGGCTTTCAGATCAAAGTAACAAATATATTTGTATGTTTGTTTTTGATATTTTTAAAAAATCAGTTTGCATATTTTCAGTGACAAGTTCTTCTTGAACTCACTGTGGAATTTTCAGCAATAAGAAAGAAAATAAATGCTTTAAGTTTTAGGTCTGAATGCCACAGGGACAGTGACATGGCACTTTTGCAAAGCACACATTTATTTATACACACAATGCTAAAACAGGTTATTAGAGCTTATTCTGGAATATCTATTTTTCATTTCTAATAATTCTATTAGAAACACTGGGTTTCTGATGTCATGCACAATATAACCTAAGTGCAACAGCAATGCCATTTTGCTCCCAGAGATTTAATTTCACATCTAACTCAAAAACATCCATCAATCATTGTGACATTAAATCCAGATCACCTGTTTTTGAAAGCTGAAGTCTTCTTGTCTCCTATCCTTCTAATTTCACAGAGTGCCTGTCATTTGCATCCTACCTAGGAAACTTGGATAAAGGTTGAGGGAGGGATGGAACAGAATGCAGCACAGTAAATGTGAATGAGCAGCTCAGGAGCTGACATCTTAGGAGAAATAGTTCATCTTTATCTCCTATCTTTTCTCCTGATGGAGATACTGAGTCAATAATAGCAGTGCCAGGGCTTATAGTGTCATAGTTATTTATACTTACATATGTGCACAGAAATAGATATATTAATGTACAGTGGCTGTATTCCCTATTCACAGAATTAACTTCATTTTAGAAGTGACTTTCAAGAGGAGAAAAAAATGAGGTCTGCTAGGAACAGACTACTTTTGGACTCCAAAACCAGAGCCAGTTGAGGTTAACTTCTCTGTGCATGTTGGCATTTCAAACCAGAGAAAAGCTGTTTATTTTTGGGAGATGCTGCAGGACTGACTTCCTGTGGTATAGAATGTAGTTATAAATTTCATTTGGCTGTGATGTCAAGCCCTTTATAACCTACCACAGAAGCTGCTATCACATAGTTCATGCTGCTGTCCATGTCCCTTGGTCATGGGGAGCTGTGTCCCTTGGTGTCACCCAGTCAAAGTGATCAGACTCGAGAGGTCACCAGGTGCAAGGGAAATCAGAACCAGCATGGGTCCATCTTCCTATCTGTCTTCTCCTATTAATATATCCTGCTTGTTCAGAGGGATTATTCTGTTGGTATCAGGCACCCTTCCCACATTACCTGCAGAATTATGTCGTATTATAAAACATCTTTCTTGCTTTCTCTACATCCTTAGTTCTTACCATGCATATTTTACTACATGTACAGGTTTTTCTGTAGCCAGTTTAGAGAAATGCCTCAGTAGATTAAGACATCACTCTAAATTAAGAAGGACACATTTTTCTGATGGAGAATCCCTGCAGGGAAAAAATAAAAAAGTAAAATTAATGACTTGACTTTACTTTTTAAGTTGGAAAATGTGACCAATGATAATCATACAGCTTAATTTATGAAAATTTTTTTTTCAAACAAGTAAAATAAGATTATTTCACAAGATGAGCTCATAACTCTGAATCATTTAATAACTATGAAGATAGCAAGCAACAAATGCAGTTGTAGAATTAACC
Organism: Climacteris rufus; assembly: GCA_013398175.1. NCBI lineage: Eukaryota > Metazoa > Chordata > Aves > Passeriformes > Climacteridae > Climacteris > Climacteris rufus. Next base: position 263,370 of record VZRZ01006315.1, on the reverse strand, counting down.
ATTGTTCCTTGTTTAGGTTAATAGGAATAATTCAAAACACAGAGCAGCTGAATATTACAGTGGTACGTTTCACTTGAAGTACATGGTGCTTGTTCGCCTCAGAATAATAATACTCTTCTACTTCTGCTAGTTTTGCAGAGTGTCTGAGTTGATTCTTTCTGAATGGTGAATTTTAAATAAAGTCAGCTCTGTTTTTCGCCATGCTAGCAAAATTGCTGCTTGCAGTGTTTCTCCCTACATGGTATTCTTTCATCTTTACTCCATGTATTCTTTCATGTAAACTTAATTTTTTCATCATACAAGCTAATTCTAATAATCTGATGGTCCCAGATGAATTCTCAACTGAGTCGAAGCTAAAGGTCTGTTCTAGGAGAGATTCACTATAAGAAAAAAATGTTTTTCAAAAGTTCATACTGCCTGAAAGCCAGTATAAGAATTGCATGAAAAACTGTTAAGTATTTGTAGTAAGATGTGCTTGTACACTTTAAAATGATAGTGTAGCAAAGTGCCATAATAAATTAAAATAATATGTGTTTTCTTTTTAGAATACTTAATTCTGTTAATTTTAAACCCATTTCTGCTGGCTAGGCTACATTTATAATAGATAAATTCTTGTCATGTAGAATGAGGATAAGAAATTAGAATTAGGAATTAACTTACTTAGGAATGAATCTATGAGAGTCTCAAGGAGACTAATAATTTTGAAAGCCAGTGACAGCAGGATTTTCCTACTTACATACAACTTAATCAAGTGTGGAGGCTTAGATTTAGATTCCTCTCTAGCTGGTTTCAGCTTCTTGGGTTAATGTAATGGCAGCTATGCAAAAGACAATTCTGTAGGGGTGTTTTAGGTTTTCTTCTTTGGGAAGACCTTTTCCTCCTTCTCCTCTCTACACATAAAACTGTCTTTTTAGGCACTGCCGCTTGTGTTTGTGAGGGTGTGGGAGTTACACATGCAAGTCTGAACCAATCTATCAAAGAACAGGCCAAACCGACTAAACTATGTGGGATTATTCATAGAGTAAACTATGTAGGATTATTCAACTTGTTGGTGTGGTATAGTGTTTTGTTGCTCAGTTCTACACTGTTGTAAACAGAAATTACGTGCATCTGCTGAAAGAGATGAAACTCTGCTCAACAGAGGAACTAATGTAATGGAAATTAAATTGGCAGATACATAAAAGCAATCCATTGGCATATAGTGTGTTTTATTTACACTATGCATATGTTTAAATCCAGAAGAATTGAGGAGATGTCTTAAAATACTCTTTCAAACAGCATTAAAGATGAGCAAATATTTGCAATTATGATCAAATTATGCAGCTATCAAATACAATTTTCTATAATTAGTGGGTAAGCAGAAGTGGTTGACTTTGTAATTACATGACAATTCTAAAGAAAGTTCCCTTTTAATTTTTCTTAGTAAACACCTCCAATGCAGTCAAAATTGAAATGCAACACAGTTGTGCTTCAATTCATTGGCTGTAAGGCTTGCTAAACTGCAGGAGGAAAGATAGGAGGAGGCAGAATTTTCTGCCCTGAGACAGTCATATATTGCAAAAATAATAATCATCCGAAACTTTTTCATGCCCAAACTGAAGCAGTGGCTGACTCAAAATATCTCTGAGATAGTCAGTGCTAAGGGGAAAAGGTAGTAAAGAAAGAAGAAAGGTAGTAATTGCAGTGTGGATCTCCAGAGGAATGTAGATAATTGTTAAAGCCTGGAGGGAAATGAGTGATGAGCAAAGTAGAAAAAATGTTGCCCAGAAAAAGAATTGGGAATAAAAGGAAATAAAAAGCAATTGCTTACAAGCTGTGCTATTTTAAAACAAAACAAAACAGACAAAAGGAAAGATAATAAAAAAAGGGTATAAACTTAAGTCAGTGTTGCTCTGAGGAAAAAAAAAAGTCTTAGTAAGTTCTAAAATGTGGACCAAGCCTACAAGGAATAGATACACTGGCAGGTGACTGAATTTTCAATAGTATTTCTGCAGGAAAGAGAATCATGAAACAGAGAAATAATCAAAATTGTAAGCTGGATGTAAAAATACCTTGTTCTTGAATATTTCAGAAAAGAGAACTAGAGGTTGCTGGGTCAATTATAATGGAATAATTTAACAGCAGAACCTGAGGGGAAAATCTTTTAGATCATTACAAAAAAAAAAAAAAAAAAAAAAACCACAACAAAAAGCCAGGATTTTAAANAAAAAAAAAAACCCACAGCAGAATGCTAGGATTTATACTGAGACAGATGCACTGCTCGTTATCTCTGTGTCCTTCCTTATTTTTTCCTATGAATTGAAAGACTCTTCTGTCAACAGACATGTATTGGTCAAAAGTTGGACTCGATCTTGGGGGTCTTTTCCAACTTTAATGATTTTGTGATTCAGTGAAATGGAGAACACTGTCATTTTGATAGTTGTCCAGCTGGTAAGTGAATTGTTCACCCTTGAAAAAGCTAAATTAGAAGTAGTATAGATGACCAGAGAATAATTTACTTTTACATAACATAGCCTAAGTATATTGCCTGTGTTTTGTATTAATTTGATTAATTTTTGCAAAAATAAATTACATAATTTGTGCTGCTTTTGAAAATTTTGTTAATAATTGCTTGCAATTTATTGGTTATTTAACACCTTGAGACTTTCTCCAGTTATACATAGCTGTACTTTTGAGATATTCATAGATGTATTGTGTCATGTAATTTTGGCCAGAAATATTGTCTCTGTTTTATGAGAGCAAAAGTAGAAGTTTTAAAGAATATGTAATTTGTTGATTTAATGTAATTGGATAAAACAATCATACAGTTATGATTTCAATATGTTGAATGTGTCCACTACTGCATATGTTAGATGAGCATTGGATTACCTGAAATTAATTAATCTGAAGTCCAAGGCAATAAAGGTAGGCAAGAAACATGTAGAAGTTCATACAGAGAGTTGAAATTTGACTCGCATGTGTGACTTTGTATAGGTGTGGCAAGCCAGGAAGTGATAGCAGAGGGAGGGGCATCCTCCTCCACTCTGCTTTGTTACCATTGTGGGGGGAGAGGGCATACCTCAAGGTATTGCAGGGCTCCGGCCCATATGATCAAACCACTCCCTAATAAATTGATGTCTGAGTCTGTCTGCCCAGACCACTGGGGAAACTTGAGAGCCAAGCGCATTCCAGCTCCGCTCCAGGATACAAATGGAGTTGGCATAGAGGACAAGACTATGAAAAAGACCAAAGGACTGCTGAGAGACAACACACCTGAAAGACACCAATTGGAAGCTCCTGCGGTGACACTTCATCCAGCAGACAGTGAAGTGCTGGACACGACACATTTTCTTGTTATTGGGGACTCACAGCAGACAACCGCTGGGATCGAGGTCTCCCCTGAGCTGACTACGGTGGGCCCGGAGGGACACTTCATCCTACTGATGAGGTGTGTCCATCCTCCCCACTTCCTACCAAAGGGCCAAATCATCGCCCAGGCCATTCCATTGCCGAGGCTTCTGCCTGCAGACAAAGCAACACCCACTGTCTGTTGGGCAGAAGTGGTAGAAAGTGACAAACTCCTGGTACAATGCCAACTACGCCAGGAAGCAGACAAGTTTAATGTCATGGACATGATGGACACAGGTGCAGACGTGACAGTCATTCCCACTGAGAAATGGCCGTCACGATGGGAGCTGCAGCCACAAGGCATAGTCTCCGGGATCGGGGGGACCCAATTGGCCAGGCAATCAAAAAAATTAGTCCAATTGGAGGGTCCAGATGGACGGGTAGCTACCATCCGCCCATTCATCTTGGACATGAAATTTACACTGTGGGGGAGGGATGCCGTGTCCCAATGGGGCACCACCATCACCATCAGCCCCGAACCTCAGGGTTTTTAGGTGTGACCACTGGGGCAGAGCGTGACACCCATAAACTTAATTGGACCACCATTTCCCAGTCTGGGTAGACCAGTGGCCACTATGGAAGGATAAATTGAAAGCACTCCACACACTCATGGAGGAGCAATTGGCCAAAGGCCGTATAGTTCCTACCAATAGCCCCTGGAATTCCCCGGTGTTTGTGATCAAAAAGCAGGGGAAGGATAGGTGGCATCTTCTCCATGACCTGCGAAAAATAAATGAGGTGATTGAGGACATGGGACCCCTCCAGCTGGGCATGCCATCACCCGCTATGCTCCCACAGAACTGGAAGATTGCGGTCCTGGACATCAAGGACTGCTTCTTCCAAATACCTCTCCATCCTGAAGACGCCCTGCAGTTTGCTTTCTCGGTACCTGCCGTCAACCGAGAGGCTCCCATGCAGTTCTACCACTGCTGGGTCCTGCCGCAAGGCATGAAGAACAGCCCAAGGATTTGCCAGTGGTACATTGCCAAAATTCTGTCACCCATCCGCGCCAGAGTGGAAAAGGCCATCATCCTCCACTACATGGATTATGTGCTTGTCTGCTGCCCCAATGACAACACGTTAAACCAGACTTTACAGATGGTTATTGAGGCCCGGGGCTTCGAACTACAGGCAGAGAAGGTATAGAGGACAAGCCCCTGGAAATATCTGGGCCTAAAGATAACAGAGACATCAATCATGCCTCAATCAATAACCATCAGTGATAATCTGAGAAACCTCTAGGAACTCCACCAGCTTTGTGGCAGCCTGAACTGGGTGAGGTCCTGGTTGGGGTTAATCACCGAGGACCTGGTCCCCCTTTTTAATTTGTTGGCGGGAGGCGGGGATTTGTCATCACCCAGGTCCCTGATGGCAGAAGCGAGGCAAGCCATCCGGAAGGCAGAAGAGGCGATCAACACCAGAGGTATCTGCCCAGAGGTATCTGCCTTACCTACCGTTCGACTCATCGTTTTAGGTAAGGCGCCACATCTCCACAGCCTCATTTTCCAGTGGGATGAGGGGTGGAAGGACTCCCTTATTATCATCGAGTGGGTGTTCCTTCTGCACCAACCATCCAAGACAATCACCACGCCACAGGAACTAATGGTGAGCCAAATTATTAAGGGTCAAGCCAGACTCCGCACCCTGACAGGGCGCGACTTTGCATGCATCCATCTTCCAATTGTCTTGGACCAATTGGAACATCTGGTCCAGACAAATGTAAATTTACAGTTTGCCTTAGTTACTCTGGCCAAATTTCTTCCCATAGGCCCAAACATAAATTCTTTAATAAGACATTTTATATCACTCCGAAAGAGGTTCAGAGCAGGAACCCCTCAAAGAAACTCTAGCCCTTTTTACAGACGGCTCTGGGAGATCCTACAGGTCGGTAATCACCTGGAGGGATCCAAAGACGCAGCACTGGGAAGCTGACATCGAGGTGGTCCAAGGGTCACCTCAGGTTGCCAAGCTAGCAGCCGTTGTTAGAGCCTTTGAGAGGTTCCCTGAACCCTTCAGTTTGGTGACTGATTCAGCCTATGTGGCCAGAGTGACTATGAGAGCCAAAGGAGCTCTCCTAAAAGAGGCTTCAAATAAAAAAATTTACAATCTACTCTCGAAACTGATTAAGTTAATTTCTCACCGAGAGCAACCCTTTTATGTGATGCACGTCAGGTCGCACACAGAACTGCCAGGGGAGGTTGCCGAGGGCAACCGGAGGGCTGACATTCTAGCCTCTCCAGCAGAGCTCGTAGAGCTCCCCTCGGTATTTGAGCAGGGGAAGATCAGCCATGCCATCT
>VZRZ01006315.1:158824-257674 GCA_013398175.1 Climacteris rufus | reverse complement strand
AGCCATGCCATGTTCCATCAAAATGTGCCTGCCCTGATCCACGTTTCGCCTGATGCGGAACCAGGCAAAGGCCATTGTGGCGACATGCCCCAGCTGCCAAACTTTCCAGCTTCCATCTCTTGGCAGCAGGGTCAACGTAAGAGGCATCAACAGCAGGGAGGTGTGGCAAATGGACGTGACACATTTCCCCGAGTTCGGAAGGTTAAAATATGTGCATATATCCAGTGATACCTTTTCTGGGGCCATGTTCGCCTTCGCCCATGCCGGCGAAAAGGCCAAGAATGTTGAGAAACACCTTGTCCAGGCCTTTGCTGTGCTGGGAATGCCTAAAGAAATCAAGACCGATAATAGGCCTGCCTACGCCTCAGCCGAATTCCAGCGCTTCTGCCAACAGTGGGGGGTTTGCCATACCACCAGGATCCCCCACTCCCCAACTGGGCAAGCTGTTGTTGAGAGGGCCCATCAGACACTCAAGTGGGTCCTCCTACAACAGAGCAGCACCACCAAAACCAACTTGCCCGTGTTCAGGCTGGCCAAAGCTCGTTTCACAATCAACTTTTTAAACAACACTTTCGAGGAGCCAGAGCCTCCTGTTTTTAGACATTTCCAGAACTGTTCCCAAAAGAGGCTCAAGGAAAACCCTGAGGTTCTAATTAAGGATCTGGAAACGCAGCAAATTCAAGGACCTTTCCGCCTCATCACTTGTGGCCGTGGGTACGCAAGCGTGTCCACTTCCCAAGGGTTGAGGTGGATACCAGTGAAATGGGTCAAGCCCTATGTCACCCGTGCGGCTTCACCAACCAAAGACGTTCAAACAGCAGCGTGGAGGCGCAGGTGCAGGAATGACCCCCCCTAAGTTCTCCCAATGTGTATTCCCCAGTGTTGTTGTTATCCTACCCAATTTGTGTATTTCATGAATTGATTTATGTATGTTTTGTTAGTTATACTGTTGGTTTGTCTATCTTTCTGTATTGTAAAGAAGATAATTTTCAATTATTTTTTGAATTTATTTAGTAAAAATGGGGGAGATGCTGTGGTGACCCAGCCCACCTTGGGGCTGAGTGACATCCGTTGCGTGGATTTCCCCACCCAGGACTCCAACCCTGAGGGTGGATCCGAGGGTGAGACCAAGGTTTAAGGCTACTCCCCACTGAGTGTACCTCTAGCAGCATCTCCTCCTCTCCTTCGAGAAACCTCTCTGTTCCCGTAATGCTATTGGTTTAGATTCCTATGTTTATTCATATGTTTCATTGCTTATGTATTGAGCTCTGGAAAGTTCTGTTCAGTTCGGTTCCCCATTGGTTGATTCAAATATGTTCCTCCCCTAACCCTTTGTGATTTGCTCCCTGTCACCCCTCGTCATTCCCTTACTGGTTTATCCCTTTGTTCCTCCCCTACTCCGCCCCCGTTTCAAAAGGAGGCTGTAACTGCTCCCCAGGGCTCTTCTCCTTTGTCCCCCCCTTTTGATTGGAACTCTGCCCCTCGGGGCTGGAATAAAGTCGAGATTACAGACAAGGAAAGAATCCCTCTTTCTTCCTTCACCCTTGCCTGTTGCCTAGCAACACCTTGCAGCAGCCAGCCTTCTAACTGAGCTACTTGCAGGCAGCACCGACAGCTGCTGACAGGACTCTGATTGCCACACTGCCGGGGCATCAGAACTTGTTGCCTGCCGGGCCACTGGGCGGCTTGCGGTCAGCACAACAACTTTGGACTTAATTCTATCATTTTCCATACAGAGAGGCTGGAAAAGTACCAGTGTAGGTGTGCATATCTCTGAGCTCTCTTTTTACTTACATTAATAGTGGAGAACAATTAAATGAGATAGAAAATTACTTTTTCCCCCTGTTACTGATTAGCACCAAATTTATTTTGTGTTACTAAATTAAATGTTTAAGTCCAGTTGTCCAAATTATCATAGTAGAGTCAGTGTATGTGCATGGCTCAAGCACACTTGTCTCAGAAACTACAATTTGATCTTACTTTCATTAATTCAGGATCATGTAGGAAAACTGGCTAAGGATTAGAGCTCTTCCCTGTCTTACTGTGCTCCTTACAGCTGATAGGACAACTGCAGTCCATAAGACATTTTTAAAGATAGTTTTGAAAGCTTTGTGGTATAAGTATATCCCAAAGTATGGTCAGAAAGATAGTCTGAAGTAATTGAAGAGGAAGATCTTCCGTGGAGATTTGAAGCATTCACTTGGTAACATTTAAAGCCATGCACATATGTAAAAAACCAAAATACTGAGAAAGAGAGAAGAATAGGGAAAGAAGACTGTGTCAGAAAATTAATTTAAAACTGGTCAGTAAGTCATGCTGGCACTTTTTAGCATGATTCTTGAGATATTCTCAGTCTGTCATAAGGTATGTTTGCTTTGTAATCAGTAAGGTTGTTAATTATATCTTTACAAGATTTACATAATGTTAATTTTTAGACCAATCTTATGAGGGGAAATGTATTAATCATTTGAAATAAGAAGGGTGTCTTGTGTTCAGTTACAACAAGTAAATAAAACAGAAGTTTTTTAATGCTGGTCAGGCTTCCAGAACGATAACACATTTTGTGTATATTAGTTTCTGGTAATGTAATTGAAACTGTAATTAAACTATGTTTTCTTTTAATAAAAAGACTGGCAGAGCTGCAAGTGCCCCAAGGATTTTCTAAATAGCAGGGAAATTGAGAAACAATCAATTTTGGGTACCTTCTCATCTTGCTTTTCTCCCTTCTAGTCTGTAGATAGCTTTTGGCAACAGAACAGGCAGTCAGATTTCTTCTTATTCTCAACTCAGCCACACTATTAAAGTGAATTCTTGTGGTGGTGAAGGTACAAGAGCTATTGAAGATTGCCCACAAGTCTCCAAGTTGTTCTCATTGTTCCAAGTTGCTGGATCTGTGATGGGGTGGCAGTTTGAAGTTGTGGCAGCATTTTGAAACCAAAACTTTTTGCTACATATGAAGAAAAGTGTTCCTTTTTCTCTTGTTATTTGTTGTGTTTTATCTCTTTGATCCTTTTAAAACTTCATGTTACTGTCAGTCCTAAGAGCTGTAATAGCATTCTAAAAATAGGGCACATTTTTGAACACATACATGTAGGAAATCCAAACTTCTGTGTAAATTAAAATACAATGCATATCTATACAATATATATTAAATATGTAATAAAAATATAGATAATATATATGGATAATATTGTAGTAATCACCAACTGCAAGTGACCACATAGCAAAATGTTACTAACAAAAAGAAAGTAAGACTATATTGCATCAACCTAATGAAAGTTTAAATTACATTCACTGATTGTACTAGGAATTTAGGCGGTATGAACTGAAAGAGATGGAAGAGGCCCACTCTATAATGCTTTGAAAGACAATTTTGTCAGATTTTCAAGTTCTTTTGTCTTGAAAACATCTTGGCATAATTACTACACTGCACTGCTGTGTTCCTCAGCAGAACAGTTCCTGTAGATTTACTGAAATGGGTATGTATTATTTTATTCATTTTCTAACTATGACAATGAACTAGAACTAGCCCCAGTGAATATGCAGGACTTGAAAATATGCAATAGCCTGGCTGTGCAGTGCACTGCTGTTCTTCTGTCAGCATTACGCATTCCACAGTTTTCAATTCCTAGCAGCAAAATGTCACTGTGACTGCAGTTTTAATTCCAAACTATTTCTCTGGGTCATCATACCTACAGTTTTGCACATAAATTTTCACAATTATTCATTTATGACGACTTCTACTCCTAGAATCATCCTCAAAGTGAAAATCTGTTTAAGTTCTTAAACTGGCATCTGCTATACCTTAGTGCTTTTTTTTTTTTTTTGTATGGATATAAACTCATTGAGACATCTTTTTTGGGACATGTTGCCGCCTTTGCTGCTTTTTTTTTTTTTTTTTCTTTTTGCTGCAGAAAGATCAAAGTAGTAGCAGAAAAGAAAAAAGAGTTAAAATTGGAATAACTTAATAAAGTCATGGACTTTCAGTTACTTTTTATGATTGCACATGGGTAAAGTAACCTGTTCCATGGTTTAGGTTTTCAGTGGGTTTTTTGGTGAGTTCAGAAATTTTGTATAGAGATTTTAAAAATCTCTAATTATATGCAGATTTAGGTGATGGTTGTCTATTAAGTATTTTGAGGACACCCTATACATGTTGTGTATAGAACATGGAATAGAACATGGAATTATTAGTGTGTATAGAACATGTCATTATTACTGCACTGTCAAATAAGTGTCGTTTTTTGTGATTTGATATTTTTAAAGCATACCTAATACTCACATGATCCATATTCAAACATGTTTTTGCTTACTTTGAGATCTTAATCCCTGGATAAGCTCTCTTTCATCACTACAACCTGCTATTTGTGGTACCACAGGCTTCTTTACAGCTATTCATGACTAAATGACAAGACCAGAGAGAAATACTGACATGAATTATTTACTGAGGAAAGGAAGTTAAAGAATTATTGCTTTCTGACATAGATCACTAGTACTTGTTATTTTATAATGGCTAAAGTGAAGTTCAGCTGAAACTACTTGGAAAAAAGTTGCACATTCAGAATGAAGGGAATAGATTTTTAAGTACTACTTTTTTTAAGCTGTGTATGTTGAAGCTTTGTAAATATCAGCTTTACAAGGATGTGCAATGACTGTTTGGCAGTCATTACAATGATGATTGATAAGTGATTCTTTTTCTGTTTTGAGGAGACTGGTTGAGAAGTTGAACTTTGAAAGAAACACTCTTTGAAACAAAAACTTTCTTAAATGCTCTCAGCATGGTAGGATTTATGGCATTCACTTCCAACATTTGTTCTTTCTTTTAGAAGAACCAGCATCAACATCAAGTAAACTTTTTGTCTTTCTGATTAGCACATTTACTTTAAAAGCTTTTTTAAATGCTGTGTATTTTTTTCCTGGCATCATTACATACATGTCATCCACTGAGCATGGCTTATGATAATATAATCACAGAAATGTGGAGATCTGGTTCACAGATCTGTTTATCTTCAAGTAGGAGTGGCTTGATTCAGATGCCAAGATGATGAGAAGTAGAACTGCTGACCATGACTTTGCATTACAGTAGAATTATACAATAGTAGCATTCCATATGAAGATAATAAGGTAGTAGTGATTCCATATTAAGATCGTAATAAAAAGAGGGATAGTAGGACCTGTGGATTATCTTTTCATGTGACAACAGTTCATGCAATCACTAAAAACATTCTTGTTAAAGTAAAACGTTAAGGTTAATCCTGCCCATCTTTCCAGATGGGAAAAAACCAAAACCCATATTAGCAAATTACCAGGAAATAAAAAGTAGCTGTCTCACATAGACCTAGATGTAATCTAGTTAATTTTCAACTTCTGCTTGAGTGAACTAGAGTACAATTGAATTATCTGAGCTGAAAACATGACATTCAAAGGCAGAATGCTATGGGAAAAAAAATGGGAAAAGAAAATGGGGAGAAGTTTTTTTTCCAGTTTTATAGTGAAAGTAGCATTAATCAGGGACCACATAATGTATGCAAGAATCAGGTGGTTAATGTTCCAGTTATGTGGTTTAGGATTATGAGATTTTGTGTTTGTTTGTTTTCTTTTGTTAAATAAAATCCCACTGGGTAAAATCCACTCTGAGTTGATGTGCCATGACAAGTTTCAAAATAGTTGTTTCCAAATTCTTGCATTAAATGACTGTTTTGTGGAAACTTGTCTAATTTATCTGGGGCTATAAACCATCTAAAAATTGAGCACTTTGGTGTTAAATTTGGGCTATGAGATGGTGAAGCTAAAAAAAAAATACTTATAGTAATTTCTTATTTTAATCTCAACAAAAATGCTTCATTTCTGAATGTAGTATATTTCACTGGGAAGGAGAGAAATTCTGAATTTATTGATGATATTGAATATCTAAAACCAGCTATGACATGTATGGGGATAACACTTCTCAGATTAGTGAACTACATATCTGAATGGATCTGGTGAAATTTCCTGGCCTTATTATTCAAAAAAAGTACAGTGAACTGGAACTGTGAATAATGTTCAAAACTAGGCTGTGATTTTGAACTGTGATCCAGACTGTCTCTAACATTTCAGCCATGTAATGTTTGCCTTTAAAGAGCTTTGAGAGAATTTGGAGGTGTACTCAGAAGAGTAACCACACTAAGGAATAACAAGGCCCAATTTCTCCTTGGCAGTAAGAAAGAATGACTCCTCTGTGGCAAAGCTTTAACTATAAATAAGCAATGATATTTTCTAAATATCTGACAAAACGTCCTTGATGTCTCCAAATGCCATGTGTTTCTTGTGACTGAATGACTTTCTGTCACACAAGTATGATCAATAATCTTACATTCTCATTTAATTTTATTATATTTTGCTAATTCTTGTTATACATTCATTTGCAATCAGGAGGCCTTGCATTTGCATATTGTTGCCATTATCATTTAACATGTTTGTTTTCATGTTGTCTCTGTAGAGAAGTATGATGAGATTTTCTGTTTCTTTGTTTTCCATTACTTCTGGATCATGTGCATGCAAACACACTACACGGGTACTCTGGTGTATATATTTTTAGGAGAATCAAGGCCAGATACGTATATCTAGAGATGGAAACTGAGGAAAAGGGTTTTTTGGAAGCTCTTATTTTCTGGTCTTGATCCAAGCACATGAAGTCTGCTTAGTGTACAGTGTCCTGGTAATCTTGGTATCAAGACTTTCATTGCCCAGAGGAGCAAAGTTGCCAAACTGCAGATTTCAACTGGAGTTTTAAATTTATCTTTTAGTTTGTAAGTCTGTTTTAAAGTCAGAGAAATTTTACATGTTCTCCAGAAATCACTGAAACACAATTTTTAAAATGACAACACTGGAGGAGCATAATAACAACAGTGTCACATACGTTCAGGGCTTTAATATGTGTGGGTTTGGGTTTGTTTTTCTAGTGAAGGCACTGGATTAATTACCTATCATGGTGGTTGGGCCAATCACCACCAAAACTTTGACAAAAATGTGAAACCATTTGTGCAGCACCCGTGGCAATGGGAACTTTTGTGGATTTATATCAGGCATTTAGAAATACGGACTACTATATGCGCCCTGTTATTACCTGTGAAGAGGCGGTATGTTGGCATAAAGTTTTGTAAACCATAATGAGGACTAAAAAAAAGTCAGAATTTTAGTGTTAGAAATATTTTAGATAAATAATGCTAAGCAGTAATTAAATCCATGCATATGTGAGTATTATTTCAGGTTGATTATCAAAACATATAAGGCCTTCTAATTTCATTTATTCATAATAGCAGATGACAATAGTTGAAACAATATTGTGAACATAATTTCACAATATAAAAGAACAGGGATCTTTTGTCTAAAAACAAGCAAGCAAAAAGTAACAAAACAACCCATTTTTGTTGATTTGTGGGCCAAGAGAGTAGTCATCACAGAACTGCAGGAGTGGTGATACCTTGTGTGTTATATCTCTGTCCTTGTCACAATCAGCAACTTCTTCATGAAGATGTCCTGACTGCACCAGAGTGGGGGGATTCTTCTATATTTTGGTCAATTTCTTTGGTTTCCAGTTGAAGGTGTTCTAGCTTATATTTATAAGGAACACTAAGAATAAGCTATATTTTCAGCAAAGTTTCCAGTAAAGTGTTTTTTTTTTTCTCCTCCTGCTCTTCATATTCTTACCGCCTGTCACATTTTACTGCTGTTTGCTCTTGTTTGCTTTGGCAGTGAAAATTAAAAATCATGTTCATGCATAACTGGTAATTGTACATAGTCTCAACACTGAGACTCAGCACTTCCAATGCCTCAGCTCTCAGAGTGAGGAAAATAAATGATCAGCATATCACTTTGAGGCTTTAAAATCATGAAATCATACAGATTTCTTATCTGAACAGGATGTTTATGGTTGTGAATGTCACTATCACTCATTATACAAGCCAGTAAAAAACCCCAAAGCCACACAACATATGACTCAAGGAGAATATCATTATAAAAATTAAAAATAGATGAGTTTGGTATTAGTTGTCATTTAGAATGAAAAGTGAAGGGCATGGAAGCTGGCAGTAGAATGAAAATCAGTATGGGAACAGATAGATATCAACAAGATAGAAAGGATCTAGAAGCTTGGAATACAAATTATTCTGATATATGTACAAAGATGGTTTACAGTATGAAGCTAAGAAATTGAAATTCCTTTTTAGAAAATATTCATGTAGCAGATCTGCTGTATAACTCCAGTGATCCAATTCCACACTTTTCCTTGAAAAGGGAAAAAAAATAATTAAAACATACAGTGTAAAAAAAATGTAAAACTAATAGTGTCTAGAAAATATACTCTATAATAACAGTATCTGTGGCTTTAAGTAATTCATTAATGCATTATAAGAAAAAAATGGAAGAGAAATTGTGATCTAATGAGCCTAGCTATCTGAGTGGGAGATCAAGAGAAGTATTCTGGTTCTCAGAGTTCAAGTATAAGGATCTTGTAATTTTAGGACAAAGGACTGAAGGATTGGTTTGTGTGACTTATGTATGAATTTCAGGTGACATCACATTCTATTGTTTTATGCGACTGTTTTTCTGAAATTCTCAACTTTGAAACATGAATAATTTCCAGAATTTTGCAATTATTTTTTCACTCCTTTAAAAAGTTGTGAACCAGTGGTAGGCAAGGACTTCGATAGGTAGATGTTTTCATACAAAGGCAAAATTTTCAATTTTTTAATTACAAAAGTAGCAGACACCATACAGAGTTGAAATGAGGAGTGAACAGATACGTACCATAGATACATGAGTTTCTGTTCTTTCCAAATCTTCATATAGTGATGAAAAATCTGGTAATTTATGCCTTTGAAAGAACTTTAACTTAAAAGCCAAAAATCTTGTTGAGTCACATTTCTGACTGAAATTTTGGTATCTTTTTAGAACACAATGAAAATGTTTGCTTTCTAATTTGTTTATGATGTTCTATCATGAAGAATTTATGTCATTAGAATGTCATCATGTCATTGTGTCTTTGGAATAATTCCTGAACATGAGGCATCATTATAGAATTAATTTAAATCACACTGGACCCTGTTTCAAGAAAATCAAAGCCAAGTGTAGTCACTGCCTTGCTTAATTATTTCATTACCTAATATTTTTCTTTCTCCTTCCTTCTCCTTCCTCCTTTTTATAAATAATTTTCTCTTTCAAACTGGCCCAGGCTGGAACCTGTTACTTGCTGGCCTGTGTTAGGAAAAAAGGATAAATATTACGGATTGGTGCTCTTGGAAGCTACATCTGAAATTCAGTAGAACATTAAGCAATTAAGGAATTGCATTAAGCAGTTTTCTGAAAGTCCTGTTAACCTTCATTTTGCTGATTGCAGGGCTTTTTGCTAGGTCTAACATTGCGGGAATCTAGTAATAAAGCTTCAATTGATTGTAATGATGCAAGGATAGTGCCTAAGTTGGGAAACAGTAAATGTATCTGGAAACTTGCACGCTTTTAAATGATTTTTTTTTTTAATCCCTGCTCCAAGCTACTTCTGAGGGGTTTTTTTTATATTAGTACTTTTATCTTCTGTTTGTATAAATATAAATATGTCATATCCCTTTGAGTATTTTTACTACATACATATTTCATATTTGTAGTGGTAATGTGGTTTAACCTCAGCATGCAGCTTCAACCCACACATCTGCTCATCCTGCCCAACAGAGTGAGGGAGGGAATCAGAAGGGCAAAAAGGAGAAAGCTCATGAATTGTGATAAAAAGAGTTTAATAAGTGAAGCAAAAGCTGCAGGTAGAAGCACAGCAAAATAAGGCATTCATTCCCTGCTCCTGATCAACAAGAAAGTGTGTAGCCACTTCCAGGGAAGCAAGCCCTCTGCATGTGTTGTGGCTACTTGGGAAGAGAGATGCCATCAACCCTCCTTCCTCTTCCTGTCCTTGAGCTTGTCATGCTAAGCATGACGTCATGGGCTATGGAATACCTCTGTGGTCAGCTGAGGTCCACTGTCCCTGCTGTGTCCTCTGCCAGCCCTTTGTCCACCCCCAGCCAACATGCTGGGGGACAGGGGGAAAGCCCTGAGGCTGTGCCGGCCCTTCTCAGCAACAGCCAAAGCACTGGTGAGTTATCCACAAGTGCAAACCACAGCAGTGCCCAGGCTGCTAAGAAGTAAATACAAATATTTACGATTTTGTTAATTGTATATTTTATTCAACAGTCCATTAACATGACCAATATAGAAGTTACGCGTCACAATTTTATGGTTTGCTCATGTTCCTAGAACCGAATTTTTAAGATGGGTGTAATGTTTGCTACTTTCCAGTTTGAGGGTATCAAGAAAGTTTTGAGAAAGAGGTTATGGATAGCAGTTGAGCTGTTTAATCCCTGAGTTTCTTCTGACCTTGCCTGGGTAGTCTCCAGTTTAGGTGTTTTCTTCTGTTGATTTGTTCGTAACTACTTTCACCAGTGCTTTGATTTGTTATGTTGTTTTGGTTTTTTTTAACCACCTTGGTCTATTGTTACTTTTGTCCTTGCAAGTTTTGTGATACTTTCTATTTGGGGGCACCTTCAGCTTTTAAAAATAATCTTTATGCCCCCATTAACTGTGGTGTTTCAGTCTTTCTCAGGTCTGTCTTGCAAAGGGGAGAGCAGAGTGTGGATTTGTCTTTGTAAGAGTTTCACTTAATAGTCTCTATGCTATTGCAAAAATAGCATTTTTTACCCATCTTTTTAGCTTCTTTTCATCACACTTGGTTATTTTTCATTACTTGTATCGTGTTTCAGGAATTATGGACTCTACTGTGTATTGCAGTGTTTCATACAATTTTTATACTTTGGTGATGCCAGATATGAGAGGATGAGACCCTCATTTTGTTTTAGTGGACGGGAGAAATCATCCATTCGGAAGAGAAGAGGAAGAAAGCAGTACAAAAAGGGATATTTGGGAAGAAGTTCATCCAGAAAGACACCCATTTTTAAAAACTAGATGCTCTGTATGGGCTCCTTATCGAATGAAACTTTTGGATAACTCCTGTAGACCAAATTATTCAAGTGGATTGTTTATTCCTTCCTTGTTTTAAAGACAATGTGCTAACTACTCTAAAAATACATCCCAAGGGAAAGCTGTCAAAAAAAATACAAAATCCTTTTCATGCTTTCTGCCACTTTCTGTGAAAATGCCTCACTGAGAAAGAACTGCTGCTTGACAATCTCAGATTCTGCATAAAGAAGCAGCTAAATATTTTTTCATCTACTTTACATCATTCTAAAGTTCTGTATTTAAAATCAAAATATTTATTGAGATTTATGAAAAACTCCAAAGTTAATACAGAATTTTTTTTTTTTTGGTACTTTGGTTGTGAGAAAAGCTCTTTCTATCATAAAGATTAAATGCTATAGATGTTTATAGTTATTTGGAATAGTTGTGGTTTGAACACCTGCGAGCAGTGAGAAGCTGGCCTGTTTGAATTTTGGTGAAGACTGTGTCCTTACTCAAATTCCTGTTGGCTGCCATGTTTCTTTTCCCGAGCTGTTTCATTGTAGGATCTATAGGGCAAGACAACCTTCAGATTAAAAGAAGCAAAAAATGAAAAATAGTTATCTGTGATTGCTTAAATACTGTGACCTTAATGAGTTGCTCCCAAAGAGAAAAAGACTAATGAGTACTATATACTTTTAATGGAAATATTCCATTTTCTATTGCCCTTTTACTATACCATATTCTGAAAAAGCTAATTTCTGGTGATGAGAAGAGGGAAGATTCCAATAAATGTGATGTACTAATTAAATACAGAAATGTAATGTTTGACACGCTATAATTTTCGTAGTAAATCAGCCTAAATCCCGTTTTCTGAATTTCAGCTGTAGAAGAATGCTTAAAAAAGATATTTCTCATCTGTGATGTTTAAAATTTTTTGCTTTAATAATAATATAATTCTTAAAATTCTGTTGAAAATATCTCTAAAGTGAGTTTATGAAAATTGTTTTAGAGTGTTCTAAAACACATTCTAATTTGTGGTAACATCAGGTATTGTATCCATCTTTCATTTTTATGGAAATCGAATGACACATCATCCCTTTATTTACTGTAGGTTCCAATACTATGTAGATAATGACATATTCAATTAAGTTTATTGTTTTCATTCCAAGAACACTTTACATGTATAAAACTACCCTCGGGTGTTTAATCACATGTGCTTATTGTATGCACAGCAAAACAGAGATGTGCTTCTCTTTGTGTATGTTGTTTAATTAGGGACCACTTCCAGAGCAGCTGTAAAAAAGCACAGCTTCTTGGTAGGCATAGAAATGCACAAAAAGGCTGGTATGACATAAATAATCCTGTTCTTGTACTAAAAGGAAGTTTGTTTTCCCCTCACACCAACAATTTGATCCTGAGAATCTGTTAAACTTAATAGTTTTGGAATGCTTTGTTCAAAGTTATGTAAGATCCTTGCTGTTTATTTTTTCTTTTTTTATTATTGGTTGATGCGTTACACAATCCTCACAGAGGATGTAAAATGGGATGGATATGTGGAGCTGACTCTGTTTGAACTGAGGCAGACAAAGCACAGTATGGCACAGCAACATAATCTTTTTTGCCTCCGATTTAGCCTTTCATGTGATTAAACTGTAAACTAATTGAGCACAACTGGATTGAGCTTCACAATTTTTCTCTTCTCCATATACAAGAAGTGAGTTATAATGAATAGATTAAATAATGAGCCAGGCAGCCAGGAAACCAAATGATGTTCTGTTACTTCTGGCAATGAGGCTGGTTTGGTAGTTCACTTGCTGTGGTTTGTAGCCAGTTTTGTTCAGCATAAATTTCATTTAAACAGAAGGTTGAAATGATGTAATTACTTTGGTTAGTTTGCAATTATAATCCATCACAATTTCATTTAAAAGAATTAAAAAGTAAAAAAGAAAGAAAAAGTAATTTTTTAAATAGAATTTTCTGTGTGACACAAATGCAGAGATCTGTTTATTATATTATAAAACATTTATAAGTAGAACATGATCTATTGAAGGTATTGCATTTCTGAAAATTTACCCATGAACATAGAAATATTCTGTGGTCTGAAAACTAATAAAAACAAGTAAAACTTATGTTACAATGGATATTTACTCAGAGCACAGAAAAGGCTGTTTTGAAATTATCCATCTTGTGCTTAATCTACTTGATTTGTACTTCATCAGAAAAGTGTTTCTGTAGCTAGAAAATATGGAATCTGCATGCAAAATGTAAAAAAAAAAAAAAAAAAAAGAACAGGAGAATTAAACACACCAACTATATAGTAGGAATAAATATTAAAATCAACTGAATATGCCATGTCCATGCTACAGAAATATTAAAATTTGAGACATGTTGAGGATTATTATCTGGAAAGTCTTATATGTATGTAACTTATATCATTGGTCCCTAGCTTTTTCTCCCAAATAGTTTTCTCACATGGGGCAGGGAGCTATAAACATTTTATATTCTGTTTGATAGATGTCCTTTCTCTCTCACTTGAGAGAAGATTACTGGAACGCCAATTTCCAAACCCTGAAACATTGCTTTGAATTCTTAAACATCGGCAGACATCTACATATACCATCCACTCAAGTTCTCCCATTTTTTTCTCAGTCCAGCACTACCAAATGAGTTTGTTTTATTTATTGTTTGTTTCCTGTATGAAGAATTAGAGGGGGATGTTCTTGTGGGTAAAGTTGAGGCCACAGCTCTTGACCTATATGGGGAATCTGTGAAGCAGTGATCAGAGCGCCAGAAGTCAGTGAAAACAGGTTGAGCCAACTAATGTTTCTGGTGATTGGCAGGGCTAAGACTCTCTGCCTATTTGACAGGCACAATGCCTGTTTCAGTTCACTTCCCTGTTCCAGGGGAAAATCAGGTTAGCCATAATAACTGTCTGCTAATGGTAGGTCACTGGTATTGTGTATGTGTGCAGTGGTACATCTTCATTTTCTGAGGGAGCAGTGCTCATATTCTATGTGGATTAGAACTCTTTTAACTGCTAATGAGAGTCAGTTGTTAATGTTGTGAAAACATATCTGAAGTATCCCTGAAAGATGCCACCTTAGTCACAGGAGCAGCACTGTATCAGTACAGTGTAGCAAACAACTTAGACTACAGCAGTAGCAATGGTATTTTATTCTGATCTCTTTCTTTCACTTTTGTATGTTAAAGACATGAAGGTGAGAGGGAAAAGTGCTTCAAAGGGAAAATGTGATCAGTGAAACATTGTAATGCATTGTTCCAAACGGGGAAATGAGAGTGTTTAAAAGCAAATAAAATAGCTGTAGAAGGAAATGCACTTTAAAAGATAACAGCCAGGCAGGAGTGACAGACAGAACACTTGGACTAATGCTAGAATTATAGTCAGATATAACAAAAAAATTAAGGCAAAATTTTAAAAAGCAATCATTCCAGAATAATTGTAACGAGAAAGTTTAAGTGCTAAAGAATAATGAGCAACAAATTTTTCTTTAGTCCCTATTTCCATATTTTAAAAGCAACTTACACGTGTTGTCTTCAGGTTGAAGTTCACAAATGGACCTAACTTGAGAAAATATTCCTGTTTTACCAGGGCTCTGAAGCCCTGCAATGTGTATTGCTGACTTCTGTAGCTGAGGAGTAGCTTCTCCAATGTAGGAAGCACATGTTGCTCTTACAGGATTTTTCATTTGTGCCTTTATTGCCCACAGAATATTTATCTTTTAATTAAAGGTGAAAAAACTTAAATATGTGGTGTTTGTACAAAATCCTCTAGGAGAAATAGCTATATAATTGTGGTTATTATTACTGTAGTACACTGTTCCCTGTATGCTCCCTAATTTGTATGAGTGGGAAAAAAATTCTTGAGCCGAACAAATATTTATTCCAGCAAGAGTACAGAAATTCAGAAAAAAAGGCTATGGCTTCACTAATGTTAAAGAACTATGTGGGCTTTTCAGTTTACTTAGTGGTTTTATTTTTGTTCTTCCAAAATAGCGGCCTATTTTCTTCCTGTGAAGCTAGGATACCATCAATAACAATTATTTACCGAGGAATGAGGATCAAAATCTGAAGTTACGTAATATTATAACTCATTCTTGTGATATAAACTAGTGTTCATTGGTGTGGTCATTCCTCTGAGACTGTTCATAAAGAGCTTACCTAACTCCAATTTCAGAATAATGGTTCTGGCAGCTTTCAAAAGAGAAGTAGTGAATAGAACTGCAGTGAATCCAGAACTTACATGTGGATGAAGTGGCTAAGTTTTTTCCACTGCTGTTAATTTAGGGGGGGCAGGGAGGGAGACAAAAATTCTTAAAGGTATCAGAAGTCATTATTCTGAAAGCAAGATTTTTTTTTTCATAAAGCAAAATGCATTTAACCAATGGGATACACTTCTGTATGTTGTTGAATCCTGGGGAAACTGATGTAATTTTGAAGTAGAAGGCAAATACTCTAAATATTTATGTATTTGTATGCAAATATTAAGATACATGTAGACACACATCTAAACACCTGTGTACACTAAATACCCGTGTGCAAACCCTCTCTATAGTTTAACCAATGAATTGAAACAACTTTTATTGTCAATAAAGGACATCAGGTTTTAAAACTTTGCTTCATTTATGTCACATTCAGTGAAGGTTCTGCCCAAAATCTGTGCTGTAGTATATTAAAAAGATTGAGAAACCAGAGTTCTTGCCAACTCTGGCTTTGCCATAAAATCAGTTATTTGGAAATGGGACTTCTTCTCAACCTGGTCTGTGTTGCATCCATTGCTTCAAAGGTTTATAGCTCTGTAGCCCCTCTAATGCTGAACTGCTGTGTATTAACACATGAAGCATTTGACTACACAAGGAAAACCTGGCCATGATACAAGTGATAAATGTGAAAGTCTTTCATTTTATTTAATTTTTTATATTTTTTTTTACTTTAATTTTTACTATTTTTTAATTTTTTATTTTATTTTTATGTTTGTAATGTATTCCTAGTTTATTTTTGTATAGCAATGGTGAGTTGGTTTTGTTGTAGTAAGAGAAGATGGGAGATGCTGCTTTAGCATATTACTGTGACACAAAGAAAGAGTGGCAATGTAGGAGTCAACCGTTACTCTAGGAATTGTTGCTCCTTATGTCCTTCACATATCAAAGGCCTGATACTGCTGTGCTGAAAACCCTGAGAAGTCCATTGGTAGTCCTGAAAAGTAAAGATTGATATGTTAATGAGCAAGCAGCAAACAAAATTTTCCAATTTCTCCACTTTTGTTAGTCAGTTGTATCTCTTGGGAGTTTACAATAAGCTCAAATGACTTGAAGTACGGCAGCAAAAAAGTAGAGAGGTACTTGTCCATGAAGTTAATTTGTTTCTCAGTGGGTGATGTGGGACTAATGTGCACAGTGTCAGACTGATGAAATAATTTTCTATACTTAATTAATCCAAAATCCTGAATGCTCCTTCAGATGCAATCTGTCAGAAAGGCACTTATTCATCACAGGTTCTAGTTATGGTATCAGTTTTTAAAGCTAAGAAATTAAATAGAGATATTTTGGTCTAGGAAGGGGGAAGTATGCTGCAGTTCTATACATATGGTACACACCTAAACGTAAAAGGAGGAAAGTGATTTTGGAAGTCTTCTTACCAGACTTGAATGAGTCATTTACAACACAGAACTTCAAAACACATAAAACATGTGGGAAGGAGATCACAAGTCGTGAACGTCATGCTATCAGTTATTTTCTTTCAGTTGTCTTATGAACAGATTTCTAACCCATTTTAATGATTTGAGTTTATCATCAGTAAAATACAAATACTTCATTATTTTACTGTTGTTTGCTATCCAACTGCAGCACTTCATAGGTCTGTGCATTTCTGAATTCACTAAGTTAAAAGACTGTGGAAAGAATGTTAACATGTCCCTCTTAATATTCAGAACTAATATATTTATATCAGAATATGCATATGCAAACTTCTGTATTTTTTATCAGCAACAGTGTGGCCAGTAGGACCAGGGAAGTGATCATCCCCCTGTACCTGGCACTAGTGGCACCTTGAATCCTGTATCCATTTCTGGGCCCCGCACTGCGAACAAATTGTCTTTTGTGCAGTGCCTGAGAAATTTTGAGATTTTTTTTTTAATGAGCAGAACATAACATAATATAGAGGAAAACTGTTATTTCTCACCATGTCCTAGGAATATAATGACTATCTGTGGGAACAGAAAGACTGTTCCTTTGTGATTTGTTATTGCGCCAAACCATTTTGGGATAGAATTCCTTTGAAAAGAGTTAGCATACAAGGTTCACATAAGTATCTATGTATGTGTATGTTTTACTTGAGTCTTCTTTTCTTACTTAGAAACCTAGAGTACCACTAGACACTATTTGGAGGAAAACAGTGAGAAACAGAAGAACTGTTTTAGGAGACTTGCTAGATTGCCTCAGAATACATGGAATACATGGCCCTGAAACACATAGTTCTAGGGGAGTTCTTTACATGGATATATTTTGTAGGCAGAAAATTCCCTGAGTATTTTGTGAGCTATTGCAATTCAGATCTATGAGAAGATACTGGGGGACAAGTAGGAGAAGCTGCTGTTGTAGAAATTTATTTGTATTGCTCCAGCAGTACTGGTCACAAAATGAAAGCGTAATGAACTGGTTACAAAAGAGGAATATTAAAACATGGCCTGAATGTTCAGTGATGGTGGTAGGAAAGATAAAGCTCAATTTAGGTTGAGAGTGAAAAGGGACATCAATGGCAGCAAGAGTTTTGGCCATTACATTGACAGGAGAGAGGTGAGGAAGAACATGCTGGTGAACAGCAACATAAACATAGTTCAGGAGTGGAAGAAGAGATGGATACTGATATCAGGAGAATAAATGGGTGGAATAAATGGATGTCAGGAAAATCTGATTGGGATTAGGCCTGAGTAGAAGGAAGAAAATTCAGATAAACTTTAAGGAAACAGAATACAGCACTCCACACACACCTGTATGAAATTTTTGACGGTTAAATCAAATGGCTGATGATAATTTCTGATTTTCTTTGTCCCATGTCTCACATTTCTAATGAAGAGAGAATCATGTCAAGTATTAGAAACTGTTATCTTAACTTTTTTTTTTTTTAATCTCAAACAAAATGCAATATTAAAGCAAGGATAGTGACTAGTTCACAGGAGTCCTGAAGGACTTAACCAATGATATCTTGGCAGTTTCTTACTTTTTTTTCATTAGTGTAGTGGAATTTTTCATATAACAGTAATTTCTGGAAATTATTTACAGAATTTTATGTCTTCAGAATCAAAGTGGATTTAATACTGCTACTTTATTTACTGTGATATTAAGAACAAAGGCAGGATTAATCGTGTGTGTTTTGCAATTATCTGGTAAATGAATCTTTGTTAATAATATAGAGCCTGTTTATTGATTTTCATTTAAGAGGTGAAAAAAAAAGCAAGATGAATAAATGCCAGAAGCAGCCATTGTCTCATTTCTGTAGGGAGATGCAGCTGATTTAGTAGCTGAAAGTGTAGTAAATTTAAGAGCTCCTTGCATATAGTGAACATATTGAAAAGCAGTTGATATAACTTACCTATTAACTCACAGGAACTCAATAAACAATTCTTAGAAGTATTCCTCGATATAATTTTAGCTTCTATAGACACAATTTATAGGGACATTCATCAATCATTTTAACATTTATTATTGCATACTATACATGTGTTTTCATTTTACTCTAGGAAATGAAATTAAAAATATTTAATTAGCAAGCAAAATCTAATATTTTGTATTTTGTTTTCATCATGGATTCAAGAATATGATCGAAATTAAATCTATAAAAACTGTAAATGGTGTTGCACTGAGCAGCAGTAATATGAAATTAGAAAGATTAACTTGTTTAATGTGTTTGCTTATCTTTAGCATTTAGATTTAGCTGTTCTTTGTTTCAGAGTTGTTTATTTGCACTTTTAGATTTGTAAGTAAATGTCACCTAAGGTTGTACGCGGCTGAAGATAACCCAAAATATGCACAGGTGTGGCTAATCTGTTTGTTATCCTGCCCTTTCTCTTCCTAAATCTCTTGGAGCTGTGCCTTGTTGTCATTATGAGACAGGTGTTGCAAAGCGCAGTTTAGGATTTCAAGCATGTTAGAACTTGTGTTCTGCTTCCAAAGTTGAATGAATGTCACATAGGAAGAGGCCTTTTAGGGTTTTTGTGTTTGTACTGCCAAGTGCAGTAACAATTAGAGAGTCAGTTGGAAAGAAATTAGGGCAATGCAGACAATTGTCTGATTCCACTCAGTTTTCTGGAGACATCCACGCTTCCTCAGAAAGGTCAATGAAGATTTTAGCATGGTCATTCACAAGGTAATTTAATATAATATCAGCAATCTCAACATTCTGATAGCAGTTCTTTTCTTCCTCTGTCCTGTGCACAAACCATCTTCTTTTAAAGAACAGCTCCCTAAAAACAGGCACTAAAAACTTTGTCAGCTGGTACAATATTCCATTCTTTGCCTGTGTCCCGAATTTAATTCTGTATACTTCTGAAATGCACACATCTGAACATAAATTAATACATTTTTCAGGGATTCAGATTTAAAGAAATTAAGGTCACATGTACATTCATGCTGTGCATATACATACTCCTTGTCCATTGAAGCATATGTTTATTGTTTCTTGCTCCTCGCATTTGGAGCCAGAGCCTGTTAGAGTCAAGAATCTGTCAGCATTTTAGTTTTTCTGAACTATACTTGGGAGACAAATTAGTTATTTCTGTTGTTTTTAATATCAGGCTATGGGACATGTTGTTAAAATAAATGACCTCTTCAGAGTAGCAGCCAGTTTTTTGGGAGTGGATTTTTGAAGCTGAAGAGATTAACTCCTTGGCAACTCTTTGCCCAGGGAGTTCTGTGCCTGACAGGGTTCTGTACTTTTTCTTCAGAGTTTTATCATGATAGACACTGTTACAGGATTCAAATAATATAAGCACTCATGTCAAAACAGTCAGGAGACCAATAGGGGAAAAAAAGATGTCTCAGTAATGTAACTGTATCATGGGAGCACAAGAAGTTTAATGAGCTGGCTTTCTCCATCTGTCCTCTTCCACTGACATCAAAAAAAGATTTTCTGAGATAGATTTCTAATCTGGATTTCCTCAGGTCTCTACCCCATGGCCTGAGTGCTGGATTGCTTTAATCACTTTATATCTTCCTCTGTGAGACAGGCCCTGAATAATGTTTCATTAAAATAGAAATTGTGGGAATTTCTCTTGTTGTAGGGCCTGCTGTTCCCATAACTCTGCCTCACCGTGAGAGACATCTTCTACCTTTCTGGTTCACTTCATGGAGAAAAATAAATGTATGTTTTGGTTTGGTTAAAGAGCCGTCTCTGGCCCTACTGAGATATATCTGGTTTTGTAATAAAAGACTGCCTTCAAATTCTTGTAATGTCAGTCACAGCACTTCTACCACTGAAAGAGCTGCTATACTGTGGAAGACAGAATCTGAACCAGATGTCTGATAATCTGACTACTACTGATTTTCTTACACTTATGGTCTAGTTGTGGTTAATTGTCTCAGTGAAAATGCCACTTTTGATGATGTCTACTTCTGTAAGATGGTTGAAAAAGTCAAACTTTCTGATTATTTTCCTATATACCGAGTTCTTTCCAGATAAAGTACACTGTAGAAATTATTTGCAGCTCTCCTAAGGTGATTTGACGATTCTAGCTGAGGCAGGAAATTAATTTATCTGTCACCTTTTTCTAAACTTGATGAATACTGAGTTTATCCTTCCTCTTCTCAGTGTCATTTAGGGAATTGGTTTTTGAGTTGTTTTTCTCATGCTTTCTTGAAATGTTGAAAAATACTTCCAAGGCTGTTCCTTTGAAGGCTAAGAAGTTGCTGTAATCTCTCTCCTGAGACTCTAATTGAATAAAGTTTGTTGTGAGGTCTCCAAATTGATAGTGGAAGTGAGGACACTTCTCTAATATTTGGACTAGATGGGAGGTACCACTGAGAAATGCATGTGACAACTGTCAAGGTGCCACCAAGTGTTCCACAATCAACTTAACAAATCCCCTCAATCACTTCAGGACTGAAACTGGAGTGTATTTATCTTTATCAATTTTTTTTTCTTTCAGTGAATGGTTAAGAGATGACCTTCAGTGTAAATCTATATTTGATCTATCACTGGAACACTACAGAGACACTTTTCTGTTTGCAGCTTGAATTCTTGAAGTTGGGTAATCATGCATATCCATCTTTTTCATGTTGCACTCCATCTCTCGCAAAGCCTTTCCAAGACCATCTGCTTCTGGAATTCTGGTGATGAGAGGGACAGAGGGGTTTTTTTAATTCGTTCTGTGCTATTTTCATGAGCTGATTGCAAGTAATTAGACCAGCATAACAGCTCCAGTGCTCAGTGATGCACACAGCAAATGCACACATAAACTTGACATCTCATGAGGTTTAAAAATGTGCAGTTAGTCAATAGTACAGGAACTTGTTATCGTCTCTCCTTATACCCTTTGGCAAGGAAGACTCAGGATAAGCCATCTGACTATTTCTCCTCGGTTTTTGTAATTGTGATCTAGATTTACCTGTAGGTAATAAAGATCCAGAAACATGAGAGAGCTTTTAGGATATCAGTGGAGTTTATCACTTGGCAGTCAAAGTATAGGGAGTTGCCAGTTTGAAGGAGAGATGAATACATCCCTCCCAGCTTTTAAATTAGACATTGTCTGGTGTTTCATATGAAGCTTTCTGTCAAGAACTGTGTGCATTTTATTATTTAATATTAAAAAGTAGACACTATAAAGACTATCTTGAGCCTCCCTTGGCAACATTCTAGATTTCTGGTGTTACTAAAGCATTCTGCAATGAATGCTTCAGTATGGACGCAGAAGTTTATCTTCCAATTTGAAATTATCTGCTATATAGTGCTTGCTTTTATGCAATAACTGGCGCATTGGGCTTACTTAATATTGTACTTCTCTGTGATTTTTTTTTTTAATGGGAAAAATACTTAGAGCAGATTGCATTGTATGCACTCCTGCAAAAGTCCAAAATGATAATCAGTTTTTGGAATGTGATTAGGCATTTTCATTTTTTAATACTAGTGCTGACTTGCAAATCTAAACGGCATTAGCAGTTTGAGTTCTTTGAACCTCCAGTCTCCAAACCTGATGCTGTCTGCATAAATACAGATTAAATATATTGGTTTATGTTGTAAAGAAAAGATGAATTGGCTTAATGCAATGAGTCTTCCAGCTTATGCTACTTTTTTGTAAAATACTGGTGCTCTAGTAAAATGTCATAATCAGTAAAGTACATGTACATACTGTATTTTGTACAGGCATGTAGTTCATGGAGAAAATAAAGGGTTTCTCTCTTTATATGATAAATATATAATGGAAATGGAATGGAAAATGAATACTTTTCACTTTTATTCACAGCCTTTTTTTTTGTAAATAACCAAGATTGGTCAAACACCTGGTTTTTGGGAGATTTACAGTTATGATACTATTGCTGCTTTGTCCTTATTTAGGTTTTAGTTGATGATTAACATGTGACTAAGACAAATCTATATGATTAAAGATGTACAACTGCCACTAGTTCAAGTGGTGATATTATATGGAGTCAGAAAATTAGTTGTTTGATTGTAGTATGGATATTTTTCAGAATACTAGACATGAAATAGCACGGTTGTTTAAGTAAAGTATTTTTGTATGAAGTTTATTTCAAGGAAAAAAATTAATTCCCCATACGCTATATTTTGCTACAATAATCTGGATAGTATTAACTTGTTTGTTTGATTTCAAAGACCACGTGTTTGCCTCATGTGATACCTCTAGTTAAAATGTCTTAGACTAACTTATGTTAATAGGGTTTTGTTTTCATTATGCTTAGTACATATAAATAGTTTCAAGATGGATTTATAGTTTGACACTAAAGGGATGTAAACTAGTTGTGTTTATATCCTGGATCAATTAATACTCAGTTTTTTCCTGGGGTTCTTTGTGTGGAATAGATTCTTCCACCTGATTTCATAATACTGAAGTGATTTTCCTGTTGAATGACCTCTGTAAGGTAGGGAAGAGTGTGGAAGATATGTTTTCTACTCAGGAGCAACACTGGACACATGTATGGATATAAAAACTATTATTTAATTCCTAATATGTTCAGTAGTGAATGGAGCTTCATTTTCTAATGCAACCAACAATTTTGCATGCTTCATCAAAATACACAGGAACAGCATTTCCAAATGCTAGATACTCAGCAATTCCATAAATTCAAACCTTTCAAACTATCTCAGAAATATGTATCAAATGCATGTCAATTATCAATGTGTATCAAGTAAAATATATTTATATTTATATTTATATTTATATTTATATTTATATTTATATTTATATTTATATTTATATTTATATTTATATTTATGTTTATAGCACAAATATATATGAATCGTCTTGCTATAACAGTTCTTGGGAGGTGTTAGCCTATTCAAGTTAGGTTCCTTTTGCAACTAGTAAAAAAATAATGGAAAGGGCACTTGGAGGTACTGAATCACCTGGTACATTTTAGATACCTGTTTTAGGAGGCAATGCATTGTCTCCAAAAGTGTTTATTCCCTCTGCTGACTATATGTCATCTGGGATCCTGTCTAAAATAAGCAATTTAAATTTGGTGAACAATACCCACCGTGTTTCTAGAGCACTACAATAATGTGTATAGTAGATAACTGTGGTCTTAAGGTTGTGTTTTGGTCAAGTAAGAGTGATCCAAACACTTTACAAAATTCAAACTAAGTTTTTTTATAATTCATATGTTTCACTATCTAAGGTGATAGACAGAGATTGCCTGAAAAGGAGCAAATAAGTTAGATTTTGTCTGCAGTTATTCCAAGTATTTTTTATTTTCTCTGTCAGAGCATGTCTCTAATTCTGTTGCATTTTTGGGAAGCTTTGCTGGCTCATCTAACCCTTGGGTCCTAGAGCTGATTTCACTAATTTTGCTCGTAGCAGGCAATGGGGATCTGTTCCCCTCCTCTTGTCAGAGGGATGTGCTCAGAAAGAGATGTGTGAAAATACATGGCATTGATCTCAGGGCTAATCAGAGAGCAATAAAGTGTCTGGCCACTGGCCCCATGAAATAAAGTTCCATAAAACAGGTAAGTCAAAATAATAATTATATCAGTGAAAGAAATACATTCAGTTTTCTGCAGCATGGAAAGTTTGAATCCTTACAGATTAATACAACAAAGTAATTGCTATTTCTATTTCATAAAGGAATTAATAATTCCCCTATCAAACATCCTATCTCACTGCTATTTTCTTCTCAAGAATTATATAAAAGGTATGCTAGGATCAACAGATTTTAATGAAGATTTTTGTAAAATCCTTTTGTTGCATTCCTTCCCTTTAATAGAACAAAATATTCAGAAAAATAAAACAGTACATTTTTCCTAAAGTTGTAAAGGGATGTCATATCATATCTGACCAAAATAACGTATGTAGAGATAATTGCTACGAATTCTGCTCACAAATTTCAGCCTGAAGGTGAGAATGGCTCTGCAGTGTGTTAAGATGCTCATGTAAAAGAGAGAACACCTGGGTTCTAGTTCCTGTTCAGAGTATGTTTAACTATTTATGCAAAACAAACATCCTCAGGAGAGAGCCTGAGAGCACTCCACCACAAATTGTCCTATACTTTTGGGGTAGAGATGCTTGCTTTAAAAATGAGAAGTCCAAATTCAAATCCCTTTGAGCGCCAAGACTCAAAATCTTGTTATGGGCAACAGGGACCATACCATATAAGTGACTCTAAGAATTTACAATTAGTTTCATTGAATTTAAACTGCTTGGTAGATCTAAACAATGGAAGGAAACCCTCAAAGGTATTATATGAGAAACCTTCCTGGTGTTAATCACTTTTTAATAGTTTTCTCCCTAGGTCCTAAGGGTGACAAATCCCATATTCAGGAAGGGGAAATGAGGGTGTCTGTGACAAGTCACCAGCATCTCACAGTCTTTGCCAGGAGGAGTTCAATGCCTGCAGAGTGTGAGTTCACCTTTCTATTTCAAAAGGAACATAAAGATGATGCTTTCTTCCTACTCAGTCTTGAGTACATATGGATTTATTTTTGTTTTCTTATTTATACCTACTATACCAGCAGGAAGAAGGGGTGAAAACTGTCCTACAACCCCATGGTTCCAGGAGATGTTTGTCTGGCATAGACTGCCAGGGTCTGCCAGCACCTTCCCTGGTGTCATTCTCAGAGCTGGACCTCAGACAGGCTGAGCAGTGAGCACTCAGCCACTGGGCACCTGGGGAACACAGCTCAGGGCAAGGGCAGCCTGAGACTAAGGGACACAACCTGGTGCCTGCCCCCAGCAACAAAAAATATATTTACTGGGCCACACACATGGTAGGAGACTGAACCTAAAAACTCTATATTCTGTGAGAGTGCATTCACTGAGCTTAAATAAGTCTCATAAAAAAAGGACCTCAAAGAGCAAGACTCAAAACAGTAGCACATCCCAATTAACACATGAATGAGACATTTCTGGCATTTCATAGGAAGCCTGGCAGTATAGTAATTTAACAATTAATACTTCTAGAGTCATGGAATAGCTTGGGTTTGAAGGGACCTTAGAGATCGTCTTTATCCAAGCCCCTGCCGTGCGCAGGGATGGAACTCATTACATCTCTCTCTGCAATTCACTACGTTTTCAGGGCCACATCCAGCCTGGCCTTGAACATTGCTAGGGGATGGGGCATCTACAACCTCTCTGGGCAATCAAGTCCAGTGATTCACCATCCTCTGAGTAAAGAATTTCTTCCTTATATCTGATATAAGCCTGTCTTTTTTTCAGTTTAAAACCATTGGCCTTTTCCTGTCACTCTCTGCCCATATAAAAAGTTGATCTCCCTCCTTTTTATAAGCCCAGTTTAGGCACTGGGAGGTGCTCTGAGGTCTCCCTGGTGCCTTCAATTTTTCAGGCTCAACAACCCCAGCTCTCTCTCTGTCTGCACAGGAGAGATATTCCAGTTCAGTGATTACCTTTGTGGCTCCCCTCTGGACCTGCTCCAACAGACCCACATCTCTCCTGTACTAAGGACCCCAAACATGGATGCAGTACTCCAGGTGGGGTCTCATGAGGGCATAATGATAATAGTAATAGTTATTATTATTGAATGTGTTGCTACAGCAATTATTTTGAGAGCTTTCTTTGCCACCATTCTGTATTTATATTTTAAGTGGCTGAACAAACTGTTTACGTATAACTGAACTTCATTAAATTGCACGCCTAGAAAATGAAGCTGATGCAACTAATTTTTTTATGTTATTTCCCTTAGTAAGTAAATTCCATGGCCAATTTCATCCAGACCTGACACTAGAATCAGACTCGTAAAATACCCTGGGTTGGAATGGACGTAAAAGTTGTATCTTGTTCTGACTCCCCTGCTGTTGTCAGGGACACGTTTCTCTAGACCAGGGTGTTTCAGAGCTGAATCCAGCCTGGCCTTGAACACTTCCAGGTCATACAGCAAATCAAAGAGAGACAGTTGGTTTCCCGGAAATATGCAGCAGGATAATTACCTTTCTGAGATAATTATCCTCAGATAATTCCTCCTTTCTAATTCCTTTCTAAGAAAGGGGATTTAGTTGAGGGATGTGAGAAAGGAATAGGGATAAGTTAGAGGTTTAGGTACTGGGGAGGTGGTGGGTAATTTTGGTGAAAATCATATTGCCATGTGGTTTGTCACTAACTCAGCATTTGATTCCTTTTTATTTCCCATTAATGAATGAAAGGGTCCTTCACATTCATAATTTTGGATTGTATAGAAAGTCCTTTAAAAATCTCATATATAGTTTTATCCCAGTTTTCCTTAGGGGCCTATTTATTCTAGAGAAAGAATAATTTGGCTGAATCATAGGAAGAAGTGGAACTGACTGTGAAGGAAAATATAAGTTTAAGTTCTATTAAGGATTGAATCAAATACATTAATTTCTATTCCTGTGGAAGCAACCTGTAACGTAACCTGAAAAATTTTCATGATTGATTTAATTCAGCATTATCTATCACCACCACTGAAAAAATTGGTCCTGTTTGTGGTGCCCTTTTTACTGCAGTAAGGTAGGGTAGACTGTTTTGGGAAAGAAAAGGGACAATACTATTGAGAAATATATTTGGAAATATTTAAATGATGATTGCAGATAAAGAAATCAGTTTGAAGTTAGTATGGGAACCAAAAAAAAAAAAACAGAGATTGGTGTTTATCTTATAAAACCATATGTAGTCCACAGTATGGTATCCATATATATGTAAATTTTAAAGTTCTATATGTGTGGTCATCATCACATGATTTGTTGGTCTAATTTTTTTATTTGGTTTTTAACAAGATGTGTCTCTTAGCAAGAAAACAATCAATTGTTGATTTGCAATTGAAAGAATAGAACTTCATAGGTAGCACATTTCTCAGTAGGTTTTCTATTTAGAATATTGTAATTTACTGTGTTTTCTAGTAAAATGGAAAAAATCCTGAGAAACTAACAATGTTGGGGAGTGGGAGTATGAACACATGAGGTTTATTCTTGTGGAACTACCATTCAAAAAAATCTAGAACTGAAGATCTGGGGATTTTTTAAAATGTTACATGACAGTATGTGAGAAATTAAATTAATATTTTTACACAAAACTATTCACTGATCAACACAGCATTATTTAATACAGATTGAATTTGGAGATTTGTTAGTGCAAGTAGAAATACTATCCTAATTTCTATTTTGTTCATTCGATAATTAATTATAAGAAAATGTGTTTCTTTGTAACAAATACAAATTTTGTTTATTCCTTGCCTACTACAAAGTGACACTAGGTAGGAAAAAAAAGTCTTAGCTATGATGTATCATCTTTAAAAGTGTAGTTATAAAGCTACCTGGGAATTTGACTGTCTAAAATTCTGCCTGGTGGTTTGTCAGTTGGGAGGCACTAATGAATTATAATTATTTGACTGAACATTATGCTGCAGTTAGAGAAAAGACTGATTGTAGAAATCTATAAAATCAGGAGATAATGGAAGAAGGGAACAAGAAGTTAGTATATGCATTGTTACAGTCAGAATAGGAGAAGGAAGAAATGCGCAGTGAAAGAATCTGGCCCCGACCAATCTGGCACTTCTCCTTTCTGGAAAAGTAAAGTTAAATAATGTAATTAATTGTCAGAAGCTGTTGATGAAGCCACAAATGTTATGGGCTTAGGTGATACTGAAAATGCTGTAACTGTGTCCTGGGCTGCATCCAAAGCAGTGTGGCAAACATTTCAAGGGAGGGGATTTTGCCCCTCGGCCCCACTCTGGTGAGACCCCACCTGCAGTGCTGCATCCAGCTCTGGGGTCCCAGCAAAGGAAGGCATGAACCTGTTGGAGCCAGTCCAGAGGAGGTCACCAAGATGATCAGAGGGATGGAGCACCTCTGATATGAGTAAAAGCTGGGAGAATTGGGTTGTTGAGCCTGGAAAAGAGAAGGCTTTGGGGTAACCTATTTGTGGCCTTCCAGTACATGAGGGGAGCCCACAATAAAGATGGAGAGAGACTATTTGCAAGGGCCTGGATTGACAGAGCACGGGACAATAGCTTCAATCTGACAGAGAGTAGCGTTAGATTGGATCTTAGGAAGAAATTCTTTACCATGAGGTTGGTGAGGCACTGGTACAGGTTGCCCAAGAAGTTGTGGCTGCCCCATCCCTGGCAGTGTTCAAGGTCAGTTTGCATGGGACTCTGAGCAGCCTGGTCTAGTGGAAGGTGCCCCTGCACAAGGCATGGGGTTAGAACGAGATGGTCTTTGAAGTCCCTTCCAACCCAGGCCATTCCCTGATTCTATCATCTTACAGGGCATGTTAGAAATGAATACTTCAAACAGACCTTTGGGTGCCAAAGTGTGAGCACTTTGAGTGGAAGAAAAAAATCAATGAAGTAGTGCAAACCTGTACGGTTTCCTTGAATTTTTTTTTTTTTTTTCACTGCTGCAATACCGGTTAGTGAGACTCCTGACCTGACCTGCTTTATGAGTTTTAGTCTGAAATTCAGGGTTTACTTGTGCTTACATACAGAAAGTACTAAGAATCTTTAAGCTAGCTATAACTTGACCCGTAAAAGACTTAATCAGAGGGATCATGGCAGCCTTAATAAATATGTATTTAGTGTCATGAAAGGACTGATTTTTAAAAACTTATGATTGTCTGGTACATTAGGTTGCTTATAAATTTGTCTAGCTAATTTCATATTAATTGCAAGCCTGTTGGTTCTCAATTAGAAGGTTTTTCAAAGGAATCCTTTGAGAGAAAATTAGTTTCCTAAATCAAGATAATTAAAGATGGAAACTTGCTAGTACCCATACAATGGGATTCAAAGATCAAAGAGCTTAAGGGTTAAAAGAAAGAGCTTGAAAAGCCAGTCTGATTTCCTATGATCTCTGGCAGTGTCACTTATTTATAAGCATTTTCTTGAACTTCTAATTTTTTGACACAGAAAGACTATTTATGCCAAAGACTTTTTTATAAACCAGACAGGTCTCATGAGGCTGTTTTGACATTTTTCCACAAGTCAGAGAGAATACTTTAGCTGTATTAACTTCAATGTTGTAAGTTTTTTATAATACCTCAATCTCCTTTTAGGTGATTAATGAGATTTTTAAAGTGGTTTTTCCTGATCCATAATACTTCCGGTACCTGGTGATAATAATGTCTCTTCTTTGGCTATTTATAATATTTAAATTTTGTCAGGTCCTTCCAACAAAAGTCTCATAAAACTTTGCAAACATTTGTCTCTCCTCAAGTAAATTGCTTCTGTGAAGATATTTGAAATAAAAGCTATTTAATATTTTGAAAAATAATCTAAACCTCCAAATTTTAAATTCTAAACGTATATAATTCTCCTTACTAAAATTCTAATACTTAAATTATAGGATGCCTCTACATTAGCACTGGAATATCAATGCTCAGGGGAGACCTTAGGAGTCTTTACAACTCCCTGACAGGAAGGGTATAGCCAGGTGAGGTCGGGCTTTTCTCCCAGGTAGCAAGTGACAGGATGAGGAAATGGCCTCAAGCTGTGCCAGGGGATGTTTAGGCTGGACATCAGGAAGAATTTCTTCATGGAGAGGGTTGTCAAACATTGGAATGGGCTGCCCAGGCAGGTGGTGGAGTCCCCATCCCTGGAAGTGTTCAAGAAATGGCTGGATATGGCACTCAGTGCTTTGGTCTGGTTGACAAGGTGCAGGTCAGTCGCTGGTTGGACTTGATCTTGGATGTCTTTCCAATCTAAATGATTCTGTAATTCTGTGACTAGTGAGCTTTAGAAACATATTTCCTATTTTCCCGTTTTCCATTCATTCCTACCATGTTTTGACTCATGTTACAGAATCATCGCAGTGCAAGCAGAGAGGGGCCCTTTCTGCTGAAACTGAATTCAAACCTATATTCCTGAAATACACCTAGGAAGCTCTTAGCCACTGAAGGCCTTTCAGTTCACAGGACCAACTAAGTGCTAATCCAAAAGAAAATTTCTGAAATGCATACAGCATGGGCTACAAGAGATCAGTCCCAAAAGTTTTCTATTGGGCTGCTCTTTTTAACCAAAACTAAACTGAAAATGTAGTGGTTGAAAAACTTGAAATTGTCTTGATTCTAAATCTTCATCAAGGTCTATCATGTCTATGGTTTATAGTATTTCTAGCACAACCTCTGGATCCTTTGATGAAAGGTGTTGGGAACACTGAAAACTGTATTTTCAGAATTGGAAGTAACATCCTCACAAGTGGAGCCAAATCAGCCATTTCCTAAAAGAAATAGATGATTAGCTTTTCTCTGATAGGCAGTTATCTGTGTTCAAAATCAATATCTAAACTGGTATTAGTATTCCCACATAATATAATTGATGCTATTAAAATTCAAACCCATGTAGAATCACTTAATCATAGGACCAGTATCAGTATGATAGTTCCAGAACATCTATCAAGGCCAGGCTGAATGGGACTTTGAGCAGCCTCGTCTAGTGGATGGTGTCTCTGCCCATGGCAGGGGAGCTGGAATTAGATGGGCGTTATGGCACCTTCCAACACAGGTCAGTCTTCGATTCTGTGATATTATAGCAGCTCTTTAACCATTTCTTAGTTTCCAGTGGTTCTAGTGGTATCTTAGCTGCATGAATCAAAGGCTAAGATCAGCAGAAATCTTGCTTAAGATAGAGGGAAGAATTCTGCCAAATTTTACTTAGTATTGACAAGTAAATAAACTTCATGCTGAACACTGTCAGGGAAATATCTGTTGAAGGTTCAGTTAAACAGCAGCAAAATGTTGTGACCAATTGCATTTATGTTTCATGGTGTCTGTTTCCCAGATAGCTGTTCTGTTTTCCCACATGAAGTTTTATCATAGTTGAGTGCTGATTTTGTAGACAGCACTAAAGCTTGAATAACTAAAACGTTGATGAAACTATTTATTAGGCATCTACATTGCTTCCCAAAGTCAAGTAAAATCTATCTTCTAGTAGATCTAACGAATTTTTAGAACTTCTCTGTATCCTGACTTTTAAACATACTGAATCTCTAAATAAACATTCAGATGTGATTTGGTATTAAAAAAAAAAAAAATATATGTTCCATACCCAAACACAGTTATCTTGAGTATCATTTTTGGATATCTATAATCTCATTTGCCAGAAGACCATGAGGGATAGTGAATAACCACTTCCTTAGTTAGATTAAAGTAATTTTAAACTAACTGCCAAATAATTTAATTTCTAGGCTTTGTATATTACAGGAATGGATATGTAACAGTAGGACTTTTATTTTCCAAAATTAAGTTTTAGTGTCGGATCGTACACTTCAATCTGGTGTTTCCTTTCAGATTCCATAGGTCTTGAAAGACCATAGCATAAATGGAAGAAAATCTTCATATGTAAAATGAAACCTTTCCTTGCTGTAATGGTGTATTTTATGTGTAAGAAATGTTTTTGACATTTATCCAAAGATCAAAAGCTTTATCATGTGGTTTGCACTTGAAATACTTAATTTTGTGACAACAGGGGAGCACTATAATTAGAAACTGATCTTCGTGTTTGCATTTTAAATATTTATTATGTAATTGCCAAGCAGAGTTCTTATTAATGTTGAAATATTTATTTGCATCAGCTAAAGATGTGTCCTTTTATTCACAACAGTGTTATAGGAAAAGTGTCCTTCAAATGCTGTCCTCGTTCTTCTTGGGAAGGACTGTGCTGCCTTAGGTCCATCAGTGAGGGTACTCTGATGAGTAGGGTTCCATCAGCTGTTTTAATTACATCATGTTAGGATTGCAGGCTTGGTTCCTTTTGGTGATCTTTCTTATACAGACATTACAGACATTAAATTTATGTTACAGGAGGAGGAAAAAGACTAATGTCAGCATTAAATAAACCCATTTTTTTTCCTTAGCTATAAAATGCCTTTACAGAACAGTTGTGGCTTAGCATAAGCTTTTTTGTGTATTTGGATGTGATAGACTTTTCCTACTCTGTCAGAGATAATTCCAATTTGATTAGCTTGTTAAACCAGCTTGTTACTTGTTTTTATTTCTCCTGAGAGGTTTTCTCTGAGCTATCGTCTGTTCAGATTATCAGATGGATTATCTGTGCCAATTCCTGACTTTAACAGGGACCAATTAATTTAATTTATCTTCCTGTCCCCTCATGTTCATGATATTTCTCTTAGAACCACAAGATTATAGAATCTTGATTTGAGAGCATCTCTGGAGCTTATCTGTTCCAATCTCCTTATTACAGTAAGACTGTCACAGACATTCCACTGGATCATGGCCTTGAGTTGTTCAACAGCATTCGTACCGAGAAGAGTTTGGTTCTGACATCTTTTTAACTGTCTAAATAAGTTGTAGACAGTTATTAGTGCAATACTTTGTCTTCCGTTGCCCAGAATAAACAAGCCAGTTTCTGCCATAACTTTTTCATGAGACATTTGCTCTAAGATCCTGGTCGTAGCCATTTGTTGGACTCTTCGGGATTCCACCTATTGCTCTTGAACTAGGGGTACAAAACTTGACACAGCACTAGAGTTATGTCCTCTTCAGCACTGAAAAGAAGTTTGGAAAAGAATTTGTTCCAAGTACCTGCCCAGATGTCATCACAAATAACTATTTTGCCTTTAAAATAATTTAAAATAAATTGGAAAATTACCTTTTTAATGTAATTTTATTTTTGTCAATACTTCTTTTTATGCCATAAATTTACAACTAAATCGAATCATAGTCTAGCTCATGATCAACTACTTTCAGAAAGTTCTAAATCAATAGACATAATGAGGGAAAGTTTTAAGTCTTAGAAATTTCATCTCTATTAATTTTAACTTCTAATGTAAGACTCTAAATTTGAACTCAGATGTGAAAGAGAAATTTTCTTGTTTGACCAAGGCACCTAATCTAAGTTTGGAGGTAAGTCTTGCTGTAGGTTGTGTGATATAACGTGTAGAGGTCACCTCCATCCTAAAAAATTCTATTATTTTATTTCAGTTTTTCAGAGATATAAAGAAAATATCAAATTTCCTAGCTCAATTAACCCATCCCAGATTTAGCCTGGGAGTTGATGGTAATGACCAGCTTTATGCCAAATAGTAATAGTTGCCCGTAAGCTACTTGAATCATTTCTGTGCATAGATTATGCTTTCTTTTATAATTTAATGTACCTGTCCTTTTAATGTAGTGATCTACATACTAAAGCACCTAGACAAGTTCTTGAGAAATTAAACATATTTTGTGCAATGCTGAACTGTTTGCTGCATTGGGAGCATTCCCAGTTATGGACGTTGTGTGCATAGAAGTCTGTCGCCTTTGCAAGGGACTGTGATGTTTGCACCCATAGAGACAAACATAGACACATTCTGTACACAACAGTTCTGATATTCTCAATAGTCGCAATTCTGTCACGGTGATGTCTAAGTCTTTTCTGGACAGACATTTATTCAACCAAATTTCATATTTCTTCAGGTTTTGACCATTCAGGGTAATACTTTGAGCTGAAGGAATATTTTTCTAAAATATTTTCATTTTTATTGAATGTTTAATATCTTCCTGTCCTTGGGCATTTTTAGCTTAGTTTTTGTGACTATTTATTTATGACTTCTTAAAGTTAGTTTAAATGGGTTTTCAGCAGGGAATATAACTGTAACAAACACATCACTGACTAAATGCTATCCTATTTTTAAAATATGGATGATTAAACATTCATGCAACAATAATTCTAGGTTTGGGTTCCTTAGAAATATGGTAATATTTTTAAAAAGTTTTGAGGAAAGATAAAATATATTTATACAAACAATTATATATCAAGGTGTTTCTGAATAAGATTGTCCAAGTACTCTAAGTTATGCACTCTAACATTTTAGTTGCTTTACTTGTAAATTCCAGAAGCAGAAAGTAAAGGAAAATAAAGGAAGTAGGGAGGACATGTATCAAAATGGCTAATTCTTCATTCTACTAAACAGAAATTTTTAAAGAAGTGTCTGATGCAGGTAATATTTATGCTCTTAGGGTCACCCCAAGTTGATCCTATTTTTAAGTTTTGGATTATTAATATTGGAAAACTTGAGTACTGGATTGTGGACCCTTGCATTTCAAAACATGGGTTCAAGTTTTTCAAGGATGTGGTAAAAGGAAGAGGAAATTAAAAAAAAACAAGACATGGCTTAAAGTAAACTTCACTGAGTGAAAAGATGAGTCCAAAAATTCATAATCCAGCCAATTTGGAGTGTCTTAAGAACTATCTACCTTTTATAAGGAGCATGTGGACAAAGTGACTATGGCCAAAAGAAAGTCTGCAAGTTCCTAAATCTGAATTTAGATACGGCCTAGATGTACATGTCTGGCAGCAGGAAGTCCCTGTAGCCATTTCTTCATGCCCTGATGACATCTCTTCTCAACAGGACAGCCGACTGTGAATGGGACAATTCATAGCTCTTTGAGCCACTAATTCATTTTCCTGAGATGTCAAACAGACATCCTTGGGTCACATTTACACAATCTCTTTGTCAGCTGTTACAATTAAAAATGTGAGGTTTTGTGTAGTTGAAGTTGATATTCTGATTTTATTATGTACTTCCAAGAAATGGAATGAGCTGATACACTTGTATTAAATACAACTCCTGACAGAGACTGTAATCAATTTTTGAGGGACAAAACATTTTTCCTAGATAAGTCCTTTTGCTGAAACAAGTAATTTTTGCATGTGTCACCTTTTTCACAAGAATTAAAGACAAATCTGCAAGGAAAGCCAATACAGTTGTTTGTTTTGAGATTCTTTCAATCGGAGTTAAAAATCCCTTATTTTAGCTACAGAGACATTGATTAGTCAGTGTTTATTTAAGATGCAATGACCTAAATACTGCTCTTCCTCTTGCTGACTTTAGCTTGCATATTGTTCTGTTTTTACTTATTTGTTACCTGCAGGTACATTTCATAGAGACTACTGTATTTTTAGCAAGAGTTGCCCTGCAATTGCAATGGCTGCTGTGCCTGGCCATCATCTTGGGTTTTTTTATTCTCGCCTAATAACTTTCGAACTCTAAGCCTAGTTTCAGCATTTATCTGGTAAGAGCTGAGAGAAGGAGATTCATTACACCTTTTGTTGCAAAGAACTCTTGTTTTTAAATCAGTCAGGATGTGTTGCCTCCAAAATTACATGGTGTGATTTCTTGCCCCGTCTTTATTACAGTACCATCTTTAAGCAACCACATTTGCTTTTTTCCCAGATAAATATCTTAATGTATACATCATATTAGAAACAAATATCGTATGACTTCTTTGTAGAATGTTTGAAGCAGACATTTTTGTGAGAATGGGTTATGTATTGTTTAAGAATGGGCAGACTCTTGGCTCCTACTAAGAGACATGTTTATGTTGTATTAGTTATATCAGTTATTGTTGTATTAGTTATATTAGGAGGCTTAATGTGTTTGGCATTCAACAGAAACTTTGCATACAGCTTTTGCCCTGAAGATAGAGAAACATTTGGACTTAGATTATAAAGGGCAAGTAGTTAGATGAATACTGGCTCAATCCAATACCCCTCTGCAGTTTGAAGGACCACTTTGGCTGTTAGCTGATTTTGAAGGAAGAATTTTGGCAATGATTTTGCTTGCCCTTTTTTTTTCTCAGTATCGTGTTTTCTGCTGTGGTTCTACAGGCAGCCAATATGTACCTTTCTGCGAGGGTGTCTATGTTCAGTTACTGTCTTGGAGTGTTATACTTATGCTGACTACCAAGCAACAAGGAAGAAATGCAGTTTTAAAAAGTCTATACCTCAGCAAAACCAAAATGGAATATAATGAGGAAATATGAGGCACTCTTATGGCACGAGTGCTTCTTTTCAGAAACATTTTTAAGGTTTGTGGCTTTAACTTCAAGTTTACGGGTTTTGATAAATGTGACCCTTAGATAATTTTTTTTCTCTGTATTCTATCTGATTTACTGTTCTATAATGGGATCTATATTATATATCTATAATTTATTGTTCTATTTACTGGATCAATGGGAAAAAAAGTTAGATTTCCTTGTTAGAAAAATGACATAGACTGATGCAGACCAGTTGAGGCAAGAAGGCACTTGGGGAGATCACCCAGTCAAACCCCTGCTCAGAGCAAGGTCAGCAACAGATTGCTCAGGGCCATGTCCAGTCACGATTTTAGTATCTCCAAGGCTGGAAAATCAACAGTCTCTCTAGGCAACTGGTTTCAGTGTTTGACCATCCACTGAGTAAAAAAAGTGTTTTCCTGTGTTTAAAGAGAAATTCCTGTATTTTAGTGCACATTGCCACTTGTCTTTTGGAAATTATATTAAATACATTTTAAATTAGACTGAAAAAGGAAAAAAAAAGAACCAACAAAACCAACCAAACAACTGAAAAAAAGCACCCAAACCAAAACACTCTAGAGGCATTTAGATTGGGAAAGACTTGTAGGATGATCAAGTCCAACCATTTTAACTCAGCACTGCCAAGCCCACCACTTAGCCATGTCCTCATCTCCACATCTCCACATCCTTTAAATACCTCAAGTGATGGTGGCTCCACCACTGCCCTGAGCAGCCTTTTCCTATGCTCAACAACCCTTTCAGTGAAGATTTTTTGTTAATATCTAATATAAACTTCCCCTGGTGCAACTTGAGGCCATTTCATCTTGTGCTATCACTTGTTGCTTGGGAGAAGAGATTTAATATTATAAAAAAGATTAACCCTACCCACAAGGTGTATATTCAGCCTCCCACTTATTCTACACCTGTCATCCTAGGCTGCTGTTACTGAAAAACTGTTACTTTGAGGATTAAGGTCTTAATTTTTCAGGTTTATCATTATTGAGGTGTTTCTTGGTTTTGAGACAATTTACCTTGTGTGTAGGAGATGCTATCAAATGAGGAATTCCGAGACATAATAATTTTCAGTTTGGGAAGCATGTTCCTTAATATTCATAGTCTCATCAAATACTTTTTCTTTCTATTTATTGCTGCCAACAACAACAACAAAAAAATCAGATTTGGCAGCTTTTGTTGTTAAGCTTTTTTAAGGATAGTTGTCCTATTCTATATTTTTCCCCACGTATGTATCTGTTTGTATATATGAGACCAATATATGATAAAGGTTCCCCAATATGTTTCTCTCTAGTTAAAATAGCTTAATAGTCTGTTAATCAGTGAATTTTAAACTTGTTCTTCCTGTGCATGATAAGAAGTTCTACTGAATTTAGCTAGAATAACTTCAGAGGTAAATCTATGCATCATGCCATGCCTGACACTTTATAGCTAAAGTCCTCCAAAGTTCAGCTTGCCTTTCACTTACACAGATTTAAGTGAGGAATTTTTTTAAATTTGGCTATCTTTTAATCTTTGATTTTTATACGTTTATAAGCTATGACTAGGAATATTAAATAGTCATAAATATGCTTTAGGTATTCTTGAAAGTATCTGAATATTTTTGGGCTTGTAAGTCTCTATATAAACATTTACCCTTTATCCTGTCTCCTTAGTTTTGAAGAACTGAGCTCCCAATATCAACCTACTTGAAAATCTCAATAAAACTCACAATATTTGTGTTTATTTCTAAACTTTAGTTTGCTTGACTTTTGTGGGGGGGACAGTAGTAAGTAGCTTCTGTTGGAGATAAATCTTTCGAATGTGACTGTAGCAAGAAGACTGGTTTATACTTGTTTATTGTCTCTGCTCAGATATTAATAGCTTATCTATTTTACTGTTTCTGCTGCAAGTGTCATAGAAAAGAGTGTTTAACAGAGGATTTTCTGATTGTGTTTCAGTATTTGTTGCACAAAACTGGATTGTGTTGGTGCTCTTGCATTGAGCGTTTCACCCCTGTAACATCTGTTACGGCCCAGAAGGCAGTTTGAACTTTGTGTGACTTCCAGCTCCTTTCATCAGGGAAAATGACACTTCAACAGATGTAGGAAATGAATTCCTGATGACACAAAGACTGTTTTGTCTAACTAAAAATAAAACGCTCTGTAATCTGTAAGACAGAAGTTGAGCAAGGAATCCATAATAATTCAAATAAAGCCTTAGAACTTTAAATCAGAACTGT
The DNA here is from genome assembly GCA_013398175.1 of Climacteris rufus. NCBI lineage: Eukaryota > Metazoa > Chordata > Aves > Passeriformes > Climacteridae > Climacteris > Climacteris rufus. The sequence goes on along the minus strand of VZRZ01006315.1, from coordinate 219,044 downwards.
ATTCTCTACTGACAAATCCAAACTAAGGCCAATGTGATTAAATGGAAAGTAAAGTTCACTTATACTGAACTACTTAATTAATTGTGAAACTTTCTGTCAAAATTATAAACATAACATCCCTCACTAGTGCCATACCCTGGAGAAGTGATGCTTTATGATTTACTAGTAGTCAGCCCACTAGAAAATTGAAAACAACTGAACTCTTTTGAGTTTAAAGTTTTGGTTTTTGTCTTTGCAAGTGCAGTTTGTCTTTCAGATGTTTCTACAAAACTTGTAGGCAAGCATTCAAGGCCATTGAATAGAAGACAGGATATAATTGGGCCAGTTAATATAATATTATTCATAAAAGAAATAAGGTTACATTGCTTACAGGATATTAGAATACTGCATGAATAGGAAATTTTATATAGTTTATTAAACTGCTAAAAGAATTGAGAAAAAAACTAAAAGTATATTTAAATTATAAAATATTAAATGAATTGCATTTGAATAGTCTGTTTGGATTAATTTTTCACTGTAGGTTCTCACATACACAGAAAAAAGATTATTCTTTAGCATTCTTTTTGTTCCCAAAGAATTACAAATGTATTAGGTGGTTTTAAACATGACAAGTCACACAGACTTTACAAGCTCAACAAGAACATCATCTTGTTTTCAGTGGATATGCAAATAATAGGATTTCTTCCCCATAGACAGTTCACTTGGGTGTAAGAGAGATGTATGTGGTAAAATCCTATTTTGCTTCTGGCATTTCATTTTGGGTGTGCTGTTTAATGGCAAGAATTTTAGTAACTATGTCATTATATCTATAGTGGTCATCTCTTGTGTAACATCTTGTCGCAGTAACGACACGAAGGAAGAAGGAGACAAGGAACACCTGTCAGCAGCAAGGAGGCAAAGGGGCTGAGCGAGACCCACCTTGTTTATTATATATGCATTTTAGAAATCACTGTTCATTGGAGGAATGAGCTTGTCCTCCCTCAATCACAGTGGTCAAAGGAAATGTCCATCAAACTTCTGTGCCCAGGAGAAAGGAATGTAAACGATAAGATACCATTACAGTAACATGGCTATGTTTACATAGAAGTATGTGAGAAACTAGCTACAAGAAATGACAACATCCAGAACTGCAAAAGTCAGGGCAACAACATCTGACCACATGCCATTCCCTCTTCAGAGGTCTCTAGTGTTGGAATCTTCCTTGTCCATGTGAAAAAAGAAAAAAACCACAAGTACCTTAGGTGACATATCTCCAAACATGATTTCCATTGGGTCATTCCATCTCTTGAGTGCAAAGAAGTTTGAATAGACTTTAATTCAGCCTTACTTCATATTGTTTTTAATGGAGTTTTTCAGAGCAGAGGTGTATTGTTCCCAACTGTTTGACCTAATTGTTTTGCTAATGGACATATAACTTTATGGCTTGTATAATGATTTTTTGGTTTTGTATATATGACTTTGCTGAATTAGTTGAAAAAGGTTAACCTAGTCAGATTTTTAAAAATAACCCAAAAAAGCATTTACCCTAAAATAAAATGCCTCTAAACTGTCTTACACTTAACAAGTTCATTGTATATTTACTAATTTATGATTCCTCATTTCAGCTTAGCGGTCCAAAAGATTGTAAAATATAGTATTAAAAAAAAAAAAACCCACCAAATTATTTTGGTGTTTCAAAGTATATTTAAATTAGAAATTATTAGAATTTTAAGAGGCAATCCATTTCTGCAGGGATTGTATCAGTGTAATTTTCATTCAAAGCCCATTCAGTTTTGTCTGGGCATCAGTGGACTTAAACAGAATATTCTTTGGATTCCTGCATAATAAAGGGTAGAAGGATTAACTGGGTGAGTGGTTGCTCTGGGATTTAATTTGATACCTATTAAAAACATACTGATTTCTTCATGCTTAAGGATAATGAAGCCTAGTTTTCTAAGCAGATATTAAATGCTAGTTTAATCATTTGCTGAAAGCAAAACCACATCACCCATGTAAGTTTGCTTACTAAATGAAGTCAAAGAACACCAACAGCCAAGGGTATACTTATCATCAGAGAAAATATGCTAAGCAGAATTAGTACCTTCCCAAAGAAAACAGTTCTCTCAGTTATATCTTGCAGTTTACTTGGTTTTCTTAGAAGCCAGTAGCAAAGCTATCCAAATTAGTGTCTGTAGCTATCATGGCTTCCCTTAGTTCCATGTTGATCCTAAGTGATGCCTTGCTTTGTCTTCATTGCTGTGTCCTTCCCTTTTTACTGCCTTCTCATTAACCTCTCCCCTTCAGTGAACTTGCATTCCAACAGATTTAGAAAGACCCCTCCATAGCTGAGTGATGTCTAATGGCTCAAAAGCAACTTTCAGAATGTGTTCAGATCTGTTGATGTAGCATAAACCATTCAATTATATTGTACCCAATTTACACTGTACAAACTAAAGCTGAATATGGTATGTTATGTTATTGGTGTCTTTCTAATACAGACAGGAGGAAGTTTTTTCAAGTCTTATGTGTGTTTGGGTGGGATTTTTTTTTAAATTTATGGAATTATCAAGAAGATGCTGGATTTTTTTTAGTTGAAGCAGAGCTTTACTCAATATTTTTTCAGATTTTATTAAAATATCATCTCCTTTACCTTTTTAGTGCCTTATATATATTTTAAGTATGTATATTTATATGTACATTTGTATAGTATACATTTTGAATGTGTTCTGATACATTGCTAAGGGACAGTAGAACATGTGAGTGACTTACTGTTACAATTTCTGTAACCTCTCACTGATGACACCTCACTTCTGTTGAATCAGGTGATCACCTGTGCAGACACCTACGGCAGATTTGTGATATTCTGAAGTTTGAAAGCTATTTCTGCTAATGGGACTGAAATCAATTAGTCTACTAAATATTAGTCATTATGAATGCAGTCATCTGTCTCCATATTTAACAGTGCAAATGGCCCTCTCGTTACTGTTCTTAGTTATCTTCCTAAGTGATTTTTAAATCCATTAAGGAATAATTCAGCAGAATCCTCTTAGTGTATTACAACAGATAATAATTCCTTTAAAATGACACTGATCAAAAGAGAAGGGATTGGTTGTATCACCTAGTGCTAGTAGTGCTCTTTTATTTCGTTATGTAATTGGACATGTACCAAGACTGAGTGAAGCCCCAACTGACTTCACTTTTTCCCAGAATAGCTGTACTACAGTATCATTACACCCCCCAGACTTCCACTTGAAGAGATCTTTTACATCTTGCCTTTTTTCCATATTTCTTTTTTCTTAATAGGTAGCTAGGTGATTTTGCTGGAAACATTGGAAGACAAAGTATTTTGTCAGATCTATATTTCTGGGCTTAGTTTAACATAGTTAGGTAGTGCCTCTACTGAATTTTTGAAATATCTTCACTGATCTGATAAAACAAGCATTCATCTATGTATTCAAGGAGATTCACACCAGTCTGGTACAAACAACTCCCTTTATATTAATCCATTAGTTAGTGTACAGCAATAATTTGAGTTGTGACTACATCACTGCCATCTTCATCAGGACTTATACCATCTCTGTTGTTCTTGGGACAGATTTGGAAGTAAGGTGAAATTTTCTGAATGTGTTGTCTCTCTGCAATACACTGCTTTCAGTCAGTGACAAGTGAGTTTTCTCCTAGCTTAGTACTTGTGTATTTGCCTGACTACTAATAAACACAGATCGTTAGATTAATAACTTGGGCAATATTTTTCCTTCTAGGTTGCATGAAGCAACATTTTTCTATTTACATGAAGCAGAGCTAGGAAAATGATGATGCTGGAAAAATGGGACAGATGGTCTTATATTTTTCTATTTTGTAAATATTAAAGTACCATATGTAGGAAAAAATATTTTGGTTTCAGAGATGTAGCTAGCATGTCTCAACAGAGCTTATAAGTTATGCTTGTGCTAAGAAATTTAATTGGATTTGAGCCCCTTGCCAAAACTGTGTTGCAATCTCAAATATCTATTTAATGGAAGGAAAAATATTCTCTTACTTTTTCACCTCTCATCATGGCATCCCTTACATTCTACCTTACATGTATTACCTAGTCTATTGTGTTGACATAGTTTGACATCAGTTATTATAGTTACTGGAATTAAGTGATGCAATTGTCCATGAAGCAGTACCGCTGAAATGCTAATGTATATATTTCTGAAGCAAATGTACAAGACTGCTTTTTGAAAAAATATAGTACCAGAGAAATGGTGGCATAGTACCTAAAAAACAAGTCTGTGATGTGAAATAAATGTCCAAGCTCTTTCCCAGCTGCAGTATTTATTAGTACCTTGGTTTCCAACCAACAGTCATAGGTCCTGAGGTTATAGTGAAGCTTTACCTGGCTTGGAGTGCTCACCTGGATGATTTATTACTGCTTGATGCTTATTGCAACATAAAATATAACTTTGTGTGGAACTAATTTCCTTTCCTACCCCTAAGTTGGGCTTTTTCTTCTGGTACCATGGATGTAAAGACAATAGAGGAGAATGAGCACAGATACTTCCTCTGTCAGTGCTCTGTGTGTCCTAAAGGAGCCTTCACCACACTCCTCACTCTTGCACTGGGAACGCCACTAGTCCCTGCTTTCTAGTATTAGATTAAACATTTTTACAGTCCACTTCAGTTTCTTCAGGACAGCTTATGAAAAATCTTATGTACTGTACAGATATTTGATGGGGGTTTTTTTGGTGTTGTTTGTTTTAGTGGGGTTTTTTTTGAGGTTTTTGGGTTGGTTTGGTTTTGGTTTGGTTTTTTTGTGGTGTTTTGTTTTATTTGTTTGTTTGTTTTGTGGAAAATACCTAGTTCTGATAAATTTGGGATGATAAACTGATACTGAAGTCATCTTCCTGGTTTTTTTCTTTTTTTTACTGTAGCTTTTTAGATGACTATTGGACCAAAAATTCACATCCTGTCTAATTCTTTCTTACCCAGGCTAATTGCATGAAAGTTAAAAACAAATCTATTTCATTACACTTTTCTCTTAATTCTAATAGTTGCCATGTTAATATATGTGAATACTTCGATGATAATTTTTTCTGTGCTCAGCTTTTCTTGAATTTTTACCACTGACCAAACTAAATAGTTGTGGGATTTAGCAGGTTTTGAAGTTCTATCACAGTCATGGGTAAAATTTGTCACACAAAAAGTTGTTAGAGACTTAGGGAAGACACCTTTCTGCCTCTTTCCCAGACTCCAGATACCTCTCTTTCCTGTTTCTGGCCTTCACTCCCCTTATTATCACCACCCATGCAGGTAACACTCAGTCTATTTAGTGAGGTGATGGATGATGCACAAGGTTGTGGGGAGGACAGTGTTTTTTTCTGCCATTCATTCTTTGTCATTCTTTTTTTCCACTGCTCCTTATGCCTAACTCGTTTCCCGTGTTCTCTTGTGGGTTATCCACAGGCCACAGTTCTTTGGGGATGTATTTGCTCTTGCATGGGCTTCTACATTGGCCACAGTCCCAGAAAGTTACTAGCTTTGCCATGGAGCACCTCCTACCGCTTTGGCCTTCTTGTCCCTCTCTTTGGCATTCTAAGGGGTGCTACAAACTCCTTCAGCCCTCTCAGTTGTGTCCTGCAGTGAGTCCATCATGACCCATCTAGAACCGGCTGTATTTGTCACAGCACAACCTCTGAACTCTCTCCCCTGCAACCAGCCCTGCTACCAAAACCTTGCTATTTATGCCAAATACACTTGAATACGAGAATATTGTGGGAGATAGTGTCAAAAGCCTTGCTAAAGTCGAGGTAATTTTCACCCGCTGTTGTTCTGTTGTGTGAAAAACTAATAATTTTATCCTAGAAGGTAGTGGAGTTGTTCAGGCATGATTTACCCTTCATCAGTCTATGCTGAGTGTTCCAAAACACCTTATTCTCATTGAATTTCTAGTTTTATCTTCATGTTGTCATGGGTTGAAAATAACTCACAGAAAAAATAATTATCTGAAGGTTTATGATTGAGAATAAGGATTTGTGAGAGAAATATTTTGAGGCAAATACCAGGCTTAGGTTAAAACGATAAACTACTTTTATTAATAGAATTAGCAAAAAGATTTAAGTAACAAAATAAGTATAAAGTACCTTCATTTTCTCCCTTCCCATCCACAGTTTCCATTTCTTTACCAAACATGCAGGGATACACACATGGAGGAGATTCTTTTTGTTATACTATGGAATGCCTTTTCCTTCAGGGAATATAACCTTCTTTACTGTGTTTTAACAGTGCGTGAGGTAGCATTCCGCCTGACCTGCTCCCACATAAAACCCCTCCCATGAATGTATGCAGTCATCCCAAGAACTGACTCTGTGTGGGCCAGGAGTTCATGGGGTATAATTTTAAGGATGAGTTGCTCTAATGTTGGAAGCAAAGGCTCTCTTTTGTTCTTTCTCTTCTTCTCTTTTTAGCACCAAGGGTTTCTGTTCTCTGTTTAAGTCTTCCGTTTGCCCAGTACATCTCTTGCTCTCTCTATCCCCCCATGCATCTCATGAATTATAGGGAAAACCAGTTCAATTTACTGTAATTTTACGGCAGCCTGCAGGAAGGATTCAGTTTTAACATCTGAGTCTTCCCTCCCCCTCCTACTTTATCGAACATGGTGTCCGCCATGTGGTCCTTCTCTCACGATCACTTCTTTTTCTCCAAACCAAAGGGAGAAAATAAAAGGGGAAAGAACTTGTTGCCCCAATCACCAAAGTTAATGAGTTTTTACCAGTCTAGGAGAAACTTCCACAAGATCTTTGTGGCATCGAGAAAGTCAATTCAGTTCAGACTTTATGTCAGGGGATTGCTCCATGCTTTTGCTGCCATCCACGTGGCCCCCTGCTGCTGCCATGCAGCAGTGTCCGTTGCTGCGGGTGCCACCAGTATCATGCCAGGTGCCAAGAGAATGTTCTGCTGCCACCAGCTTTGCTCCTCCGGTTGTAGTGCGGCTCATGAGAAAAGCGGCTATATAAAATGAAGTTTGCCGTGGGACAGATGAAAGTAGGTCAACTGCTGTGCATGGGTCCGGCCCAGCCCATGGCTGTGCCACGTGCCCGTGGCCCTGGCAGTCCCGCACAGCTCCAGGCTTTTTTGACCCTGGCGCGTTGGCCATGGCTCTGGCTTCATGCACCCCAGCCCGGCCTGCCCCCGCCGTTTCTCCCCATGGGAGCGCGAAAAACAGGAGATTGGAATGCCTTCTCCCGGATGTGTCATTGCAAAAAGCGAAACTTGAGCCGTCTCTTGGATGTGGGGTCTGTCAGTCTTTGGAGCTCTACAGGACTGGCTCTTTTTGTAAAGAACTACTCCTAGGGCTCCACCCTTTCCCTTTCTGGGCTAGAAATAAAGGAAAAAATACCTCATGTAAACCACCACACATGCGTACTTCTGTATTTTCTCTATTTTTTTTTAGATTGTTTTCTCTATATGTACTGTAGTTCAAAACATAACAATGTTTAGTTGAAATTTCATACTTGTTGAACAGGTTCTGTGTATAGAATGAAAACAATATAAAAGTTGACAATATAAAATTTTAACTGATAAATGCCCAAATGAGTTTACAACCTACTTCATATTTTTCAGCTTTACTTCAAGTTACGATTTCACTTACCAAAGTTGAGCTCAGTGTGGGTGAATCCAAGTTCTTCACGTGCACAGGTATGTATTAATTTTATTTGTAGGTACATTTTTTTTTTGTTAAATTTCAAACTTTTTATGTATTTCTAACCGAATTAGTTGATTCGCACTATTAAATTAGCATATGGTTGTATATTCATATCAAATTGTGAGAACTGTGGTAAGTACTAGATCTTCACTGACTTTTTATGTCAACTCTAGAATTTCTTTGTTTCAAATTCTGAATCACTCGGTTTGAATTCTCTAAATCAGGACAGGTAGTTTATAACTGTTAGGATGCTTTTTTAGTTAAAATATTTTCATTTGTCTAAACAAAGGAATTAAATTCTCTCCAAACTAATGAGACAGCCAGAGAGGGTTTTTTCTGGTGAGGCAGGGAGGAGAATTTGCATTTGTAGCTGCCTGATGGGGATCCTTGATGTTGCTGAGTTGAGATCTTCCATTGACAGTGACACATGACCTAACTGCACTGACAGTGCAATTGCCTCATGACCTGACCTATTGATCCAATCACTCCTGGACAGCCTGTTTCTTTCTTTGAAGACTATATGTGTCTGTGTTGGGTTCCCCCCACCTTGAATCTCTGAGCTGCTATTTATCCTGTCTCAACAATTGTACATCTGCCTGCAGTTTTGTTTCGCTTGTTTTTCTCACAACTCTCATAGTTTAGTGGTCAGCTGACATAGAATCGCAGAACCGCTTAGATGGAAAAGACCTCCAAGATCATTAAGTCCAACTGATGATTGATCACCACCTTGTCAACCAGACCATGGCACTAAGTGTCACATCCAGTTGTCCCTTAAACACCTTCAGGGATGGTGATTCCACCATCTCCCTGGGCAGTCAGTGCTTGACAACCCTTTCCATGAAGAAATTCTTCCTGAATTTTGCATAAATTCCTGACACTGCATAGACTGTGCTTTGGGTAGGCATATGCATTGGATGATGTCCTTCTAAACAGTCTAAATTTGGATTGTTTTTTGGTTTTGTTTGTAGCTATTGGTGAGCCTGAGAACATAGATTGGTACAGCCCCCAAGGAGAGAAGATCGTTTCTAGTCAAAGAGTGGTTGTTCAGAAAGAAGGTGTTCGGTCACGTCTAACTATTTATAATGCAAACATAGAAGATGCTGGTATTTATCGGTGCCAAGCAACAGATGCTAAAGGACAAACTCAAGAAGCTACTGTAGTTTTGGAAATTTATCGTAAGTAACATACTGTCAATTAACAAATAAAAGACTATGTTTTAAAAGCCACTAATATGGGGAAAGTAAAGCCTCTCAAAATATCATCCCAAGCTCTGAACTTTATCTTCCAAATAATTGCATCTCCTGCAGTTTAGTTAATAGACATTATGACAAAGACTTAAATTAAGTGCATGGCCACTTAGAATTATTGTAGATTGCTTTTTCCCTGTGTTTTAGAATGCCGTTTTATGAGGGTGCACTCTATGCCCCTCAAACAAATGAGAAAATATGAAAAAAAGTTAGAACAATGTAATTCTTGTTGCAGATATATCTAAAATAGATTACAAGTATGTGCATAAATAAAAGTGCAGGGAGTGAAATACATGACATTAAAAAAGTGGAGATTTTACTGAATTCGTTATTTTCAGTCTTTTGCTATTATTGGCCTTATAATGGAATTTTGACATAAAGCATTGAAGCTTAGTGTGGTAAGTAACCAAAATGCATTTCAATTGCAAGCAACTAATTGAGGAGTGTATTTGAAAATAAATACATTTTATTGTAGGAGGAGATCCTGAGAGATTTTAGTTGTTTTGTTTTCTCAGTGTTGAATAATATTACATTGTACCGTATTCTTTATATCCGTCAAAAATCCCTAAAAGCTGTACATTAAACAAGCACAGTGAATATGTAAGACAAGGCCTTTGTGAAAGGATGGGACATATGCCAGCAGCCCTTCAGCTGAGTTAGGATCTAATTTCATTGGAGAACAGTTTTTTAAATGTGAAGGAATTACAATGAGACAGAAAATAGAGTACAATGGTAATGCACTGCCTCTGAGAGGTACAGATAACTCAGATAACAAAAGACATACAATTTAAAAAACAATCTTTTGATAAAACCACCAACAAAAGCATAATATCAGTTAGAAATTATTACATGATGTCTTGAAATCTGGCAGTTCAAAAGATATCAATTTTTGTGGATTTCATTTCTATGCATAAAACTGCCAGTTACTCCATTAGCAGACTGCTAAGCAAGGTAGAAGTCTTTAGAAGCATTTGCATGTGTTAATCTTAATAATTCTGAGGTCAGGCAAACCTGAAAACCTACACAAAAATGTCAGTGTTTGTGGGAACTGACATGTATACAAGTTTCCTTATTAATATTTGTGATGTGTTGTAGAAAAAAAAGCAAGATAACCTGTTGGTAGTCTTAGGGCCTGGTTCAGGACTCACTGATGTCGGTGAAAGGTTTTTTCCTGACTTATGTATGGTCAAATGCTCCAAACACTTCATGCAAAAGTGTGTAAGAGCTGTAACAACAAAACTGTGCTCCCTCAGTTGTGAGAACTGTGTGGATTATTTGAGGCTTCACTCATATCGATACATAAAAATGGAGGTGATGTTGTATCTCTGGCTTATGCTACCTAAAGTGTCCTCTGAAACATAGATGGCCATCTCTGATCTGAGAGAACATAGGTTAGTATTAATGCCATCTAGGTCTCCTAACACTAAATTCTAACAATTCTGAATTTATTCAACCCATTTGGAAAACCAAATATCATTTGCTTATTTGAGCTTGGAAAAATTAAAAGCCTGAGCAGGCCAAAATCAATCTTGTTAGTTCCTAAAAATAATGCTACAATTTCTTATGACTTGATAGTCATAATAGAATTAATAGTTTCTCGCTGGCTTTTTAGAAGTTATATTTTACTCAGCTGCTGTTTTTTGCAGCCAGTGAGGCAAAAGTTCTACTTTTCTAGTGAGAATTTCCCAAATTTTAGTGGTTTTGATGGACGTTTTGACAGAATAAAAACGTGAGTTTTTCATTCAATAACAGAATAATGAGGAATAAAACACACAAGAGAGTAAATACCTATTACCGCGATGCCTGTTATTACGGCTTATCCCGGTAATCAGTCGAAGACGCATAAATAATGAGAGCCGGACTTCGGGCTGTGTTCAGAGCAAGGGCGGAAAGGGGGGGAAACCCCTTTCGTTTAATTCTTATATACACTTTTAGAAATCACAGATCATTGGAGAAAGTTAACACTTCCGTCTCTAACTATATTGGTTAAAAGAAGTGTCCGTCAAAGGGATCTGTGTCCATGGGAAAGGAATGTAAAAAGATAATTTTTACAACAACATAGCTATGTTTACAGAAATCGTCCTTGAGACTGTCTAACAGAGAAAACTAGCTATTTTACAGTGAAAAATGGGCAACAAATACCCTATCAACATGAATGTGTAAACTTCTAAGACTTAGAGTTTCAAAACTGGGCTCTGAAACATTGAAAACAATTAAAAAAATTTATAAAACCTGCAGAGTGTATGTAAGTAAACCAAAATTTTTTATAATACAAAATTATTGTAAAATAATTTTTACAGACAGAGTGGAAGTCATGTGTCAAGGACCATTTGAGTCTTATGTGGTAAAATTATATTATGGAAATAGTGCTGTATTATCACAATGAGAAGGCTTAATAGTGATATTTATCAGATTTGGTGTTACATATAATTTTAATGCGGAGTTAAGTGTAAGATATTTACTGTATTCTGTTTTCTTCTTTTTCCTTTTCAGAAAAGCTCACTTTTCAGGACATAGTGTCTCCACAAGAGTTCAGGCAGGGAGAAGACGCAGAAGTTGTTTGCCATGTTACGAGTTCACCTGCTCCCATTGTCAGCTGGTTGTATCGGAATGAGGAAGTCACAACTATTGCTGACAGTTAGTATTTTGGTAACTCTTTAAGTTATACATTCCAATTAATATTAAAATATTATTGTAAAAGAAGATTAATCACATTATAGTGGGGGATTTTGAATAGCCCATCATCTTAAGTGTAATTTAACCAGTTTCTGTGGTCTGTAGAGAATCTGTACACAATGATTTCCCCCGTGTCTTTTTTTCCAACTGGTAATTTTGCCTAGATTTAACATGAGTGTCCAAATGCCCAAAAGATTGTTGGAAGATCCCTCACAGAAAGTCTTCCTGGTCGGCCTTGTCTGTATGGGCTGAACATGTTTAAAATATACACAGAGAAACTTCACTTCACACAAAGCTGTGACACTGACCCAGCACAGCATTGACTTTGGGATACTTGCCCAGTTACTCAGAGAATTCCAGGCGGAGAGGCTTTTTGCGTTATTGTGCCTTTGCAGGTATTGCGTACACCCTTGTATGAGGGTAAGTTACCCTGTGAGTTATAAGCAGCTGGGATATAAGTAATCTCTGCAGGCTGGACTGATAAAGCCTAGGTTAAGATAAGCCACACCTTCCCCACAAGCAAGTTCTAACACTCTAGATAGACAACTAATTAGGCGTATAGAATTTCTTTGATTTACCCCCACAAAAGCTTTGAGTAAATTTTTTTTTAGTGCTGTCTCAATAACCATCTTTACCTCTGTGGAAAACAGGACTATCCATATTTTCTGGAGAGTAACTAACTTTGTTAATGAACCAGCTTTTCTACTTTCCCATCATTCTTTCTCTCTGCATATAATGAAAAGCAGGGTAGCAGCATGTACTTAAAATTCTTATTCTTCCAAAATTAATTGCTTTTTTTTAATTTCAAAATGAAAATGAAAAGTTTCTTGGGTGTTTTATGAAATCAAATAACCAAATAATCAAATGTTATTTTTTCATACCTTGTGAAATAAAAATTACTCCATTTTGTATTACATTTCCAGTTTTAAAATCTACAGTGGATGATCAAATAGCCTCTGATTCTGAAAGACTATTCAAGACAGACTTCTAATGAGCCAGACTACTTCTCTAAATCATATTGGGCAGGCTGTGATAATCCAGTTCTCCTGCTTCCTCAGTGTAGCATAATCTCTGAAAGTTAATTTTTCCACTTCAAGTATATAGCTTGAGCAGTTCCATTGTCCTGCCCATGAAGACTATTTAAATACATTTGTGTTCACTGATGTGCAAATGTGACTGCTTACTTTAAGATGGTTAACATGCTGTGTTTATGTTGTCTAGAAGATATTATGGTCCCTCTTGTAGAGAATCACTAGTTTTTTGTACAAGAAACAGATTTGATGTTTTATTCCACAATTCTTTAGTCACGTCTTGTTATTAGAATGTATAGCTTTTTGTCAGAAGTTGTGGCTTGTAGCCTGCTACATACCCCAGAACACAGCAAAATTTCCAAACCGTAAGCCAAAAATTCCTCTAGATTGGATTACGAGGCACTGAAAAGACAGAGGCAACCCTTCTTGTCATCCATGCCACTTAATATCTGATATGACTGAAGGTGAAGGTTGTGTGACTGACTGTTCTAAATCAGGCGTTTGAAATTGAGGGGCTTGAGTCCAGACAATATAGTGATGAGCGGGAGGATGATAATGCCCAGTTACTGTCCAGATTCATCAACTCTAATCTGTTTAGTAAAGGACATAGTTTTTATTAGGATATCCATGGCACAGTGAAGCTATGATATACTCATGGGAATATCTACTGCTGTACCCATTATATTTTTCTGCAACGAAAGTTGAAAAGTTATCCAGCCAACATTTAGAGTTTTTGTTTCCTGTTACTAAGTGAACCCTAATTTTTTCACGGTTTTATAGAAATTAAGATCACCTTCATCTCACAAATTAACTGGTTCTGTTAAAAAATATAGAAGGAGGTTTGCCAATGCTTAAAGGTTTAAGGAGGGACTGGATCTCACCTTTTCAAAATACTTGGAGGCACCATTCTCTGGGAATTGTGTAGTAGCAGAACAGGAAGAAATGTTACAATTTGTATGTAGTAGTGTGTGAAATGACATTGATGTCCAAGCATGACTTTAACAAACCAGAAATAATTAGTGTAAATGTGTTGAGGACGTTAATGTCTTGTAAACTTCAATCAGGTGAAGCATTTTTTTTTTTTTCATTTCTCTCTTCATTTTATGATAGAAATCTTGCTACTGAAACAGTCAGTTGGTTGCTAGTTAAAACTGAAAGGTGCTATATCTCCTCATACTCCAGTGTTGAAAGATGCAAATAGAACAAGAACAGCAGTTGAATAATAAGGGTTCAGGTTCTTCAAAACCCACATTCAGTGAACTGCAGGAAGTCATTCTCCTCAGAAGAATCCATTAATATTGACTAGTTTGGTGAGTAGACCTTAGTGAGCTTCCAGGCACCCACCCAGCCATTCTCTCACCATCCTCAATGGGGGTGTGGGTTGACCCTGGGTGGATGCCAGGTGCCACCATAGCTGCTCTATCACCTCCTCTGCAACTGGACAGGGGAGGGAAAATATAATGAAAGACTCATGGGTTGAGATAAGGACAGGGAGGCATCACTTGCCAATTGCCATCATGGACAAAACAGACTTGACCTGGGGCAAATGTAATTTCTTATCAACCAAATCAGAGTAGGATAGTGGGAAATAACAGTGAGTCTTAAAATCACACTTTCTTCCACACCTCCTTTCTTCTCGGGCTTAACTGTACCCGCAATGTCTCTGCTGTTCCTTTCTCCTCAGATGGGGGAGTCCTAACACTCTTCCCCTGCTCCGCTGTGGGGAGACCTCCATGAACTTCTTCAACAGTCCTTCGCAAAGACTGCAGGTCTTTAAGAGCTGCTCCAGCATGGGTCACTTCCACAGAGTGTAGTCCTTGAGGAACAGGCTGCTCCGCTGTGGGGCCTCTGTGGGTGTCCCAGTACTTCCAGAAAACCTGCTTTGGCACAGGTTCATCTCTCCATGGGTTCACAGGTCCTGACAGGAGTCTGCTGAAGCATGGGTTTCCCACAGGGTGACAGCCTCCTTCAGGCATGCACCTGGTCTGACATGGGATCATCCATTGACTGCAGGTGGATCTCTTCTCCCCCATGGATCTCCATGTGCTGCAGGGTCACCACTGCCTCTCCATGGGCTGCACCACAGGCTGCAAGGGAATCTCAGCTCTGGCACCTCCTCTTCCTCCTTCTTCACTGACCTTGGTGTCTACAGGGCTGTTCCTCTCACATATACTCGCTCCTTCCCCTGGCTGCAATTGCTGTAGCACAGTAAATTTTCCCTTTCTTAAATCTGTTATCCCAGAGGTGCTGCCACTGTTGTTGATGGCCTTGGCCAGCAGCAGGTCCTTCTTGGAGAGCACTGGCAATGGCTCTGTAGCACATGGGTGAAACTTTTAGAAATTTCTTAGAGAAGCCACCCGTGTATCACCCCAGTACCAAAAGCTTGCCAAAAAAACTAAATATACCAGGACAGTGGGAGAAAATTAGATGAAAAAATTAGGCTAGTGCATTGAGGTAAAGTCAGGGAGAACACTCACCAGCACTGGCAAAATGGATTTGACTTGGGGAAAATTAATTGAACATATGGCCGGTTAAATGGAGTTTGAAGGTAAAACACAAAGATAGATTTAAAGCAACACTTGCCCTCTCCTATCTCCCAGTCTCAAATTTATCATTTCATTGCTGACTCCTCTCCCTCACCCACTGCAAGGAGTGCAGGGAGACTGGGGAATGGTGCATGTGGTCACTCCATAACGGTTCCATTGCGGAGCCTTTCTATGGATTGCGGTAGATCAGGATCAGTTTGTTGCAGTATGGGATCTTTCTATCTTCCAACTTTCTATGGATTACCAAGTGGGTGTCTGTTCCAACATGCTCTTTTGTGAGGCCAACACATCAGCATGTAAACCCAGTACACTAGTCCAGAGAGAAAGGAGAGGAATAAATAAATTCAGGTCCAGTTTACTCCTGCAGATTATAATTTTGCTGCTGCATGTGCAGAAAAGTGCATGTGTGGCTTTCAGAGTCTGATTTTTACAGTGTCCTCAAAATGTCTATTGCAGCTCCTCAAAATGTCTATTGGATTTCAGTTTGTGTGGGCCTATGCAGAAGATAACAGTGCTTTTTTTGGATTATTTTGTACTCAATCCTATGAAGTGTTAGACTGTGGTGAGATACATCATTGACTGAATAAGAGTGAATGAGGAAAGGAACAGGAGGAGGAAGGAGGGCAAGCAAGCAAGTCATTAAACACTGGGCTGTAGAATGGACACAAAGCAGTTGGTTAGTCTAGATAGAGAGGGAAACAACATTTTGTTGCTTATTTTATTATAAAGTGCTCAGTTTATTTTCTGAGTCTTTTTTTCTCATTCAGTCTTTTTGATATTCTGTGTAAATGCTTATTCCATGCATTTTGCGATAAATTGTAAATTTAACTTACAGTTGATAACTCCTTGGAGTAAGTAGGAAATTATGGATGGAAAATCCAGACAGAATTTTAGGAAATTACAATGCATTTTGGAGTGAGTCTAAACCAAATATCTCAGTTGATATTTTACTTTTAAATGTACAGATGTTTTGTCAATGAGCATTTGGATTGTACAAAGTACATAAATATTACTCATCTGAGTTAGTGTTCTTCATGTTGTCTTGATTTACTAACTCCACTTAATCTCTTATTTGCCTTTCTAGATCGATTTGCAGTGTTAGCAAACAATAATCTCCAAGTTCTTAACATCAATAAAAGTGATGAAGGAGTATACAGATGTGAAGGAAGAGTGGAAGCGAGAGGAGAAATTGACTTTCGGGACATAATTGTTATTGTGAATGGTAAGGAGTAAAATTGGTGAATTGACTTCTTCCTTTATTTGATTATTATGACATATTTTAACATATATCACCTTCTAAAAAATCCTGATTACACTGGTTAATATAATTGTTAAATCTTTTTAGTATTTTTCCTATAAATGTAGAATTTATACATTTCATAGTATCAGTGAATATAAACATGGATTGTTATTAATAATTCACAGAACATTAACAATTATTTCAAGATTTGTGTTTCAGATTATAGTAGTCCAGTTCACTCTGTTTTTCAGGTTTGTCATTTATTCATAAGCTCACTTGATTTTTCATAATTACTCACATTCACTGTGTTAATGTACTTTATGAATTGTCCCAAAAGCCACAGATACATTTTATTAAGATTAACAGTCTTAGTTACAGATTTTTTCCAATTTTATTTTTGTGGGAATAACATATGTGAGGAGTTACCTGAAAATTGGCATTAGGCATTTTATTGGTTTACAATATACCTCCAAGAAGAAAAATGAATGAATTGAGATGTGATGGAACATTTAACTCAACCTCTCTTAAAGTCAGGGTTGACCTGTTGAAAGATAACTATCTGTTCATATATTGCCTGGAAAGGACACAGTTCTAAAAGGGCATTTTTTATCTCTGCACTCTGTTTAATGTCAGCTTTTCAGTGAAATTCTTCCACAGTCCCTGTTAGGTTTGGAGCTTTGCCCTTGACTGGTCCTTCTCATCAAACCCTGGCTTACATAAGTTATTATGTAAGGTGAATTCTCAGTTAGTTTCAGCAGAAAGAGCAGATTCTGGCACAGGTATTGCTTAGTCCATGTAGTCAAGCAGCCATCTCTGAATCAGAATTCTCTAGATTGTTGTAGGTGGTACATTCTGGTGCTGCATTACCATGACTCCTGGTTATGCACTATTCCTACAGTGCCTCTGGTAGCATTTAAAATGCTGAATGAGATTTTCTTCTGCTATTTAAGTACATGGATATGAATCCACCTTACACTTCTATCTGGTATTTATATGCAGATACAATCTATAAACACAGAGAGAGTCTGTATTTAACCTAAAACAGTAGTTTGCAAATCATGGTCTGACTTCACATCATTTATTGCTGGATTATAAAAAATTTGTTTTTTCATACATTTGTTATTACTCTAGGCAAGAATTTTAACACTCATCCCTAGAGTTAAGTCTTGGAACGAGAAGGAGTTGCAAAATAAGTGATTATGACATGGTTGCTCATGTAGAGTGTCATCAATTAAGAGCTATTTTCTGCTTCATTTATAGTAAAAAATAGGTTTGTCTGTATAAAGTGGCATGTATAAAACTTGGTCCAAAATAGCTTTAGAGCAATATTAAAATTCAGAAAGAAAGAAAAATGGTAGTGTTCTTTGTTGAAGAGGAAAGCCTATAAATGAACTGGATTCAGAAAAAAAAAGAAAAAAAAAAAAAAAGGAAAAAAAAGAAAAAGGAAAAAAAAAAAGTACCAATCTATAGGCCACCAAAAGTTACATGGCTGTATTTCCACTTCATCTCCTTTTTAAAAAAAAAAAAAAGAAATAATACTTCCTTTAGAGGATAGTCTAAGCTTGATACAAGAAGAAAATGTCAACATGAAAGTATTTGTATGTAGAAGTTATTCTAATGTAGAGCATTACTCTTTATTTACTCATCTTGTAATAGTGACTAATCTACACAAGTATCTAAGATCTATACAAACGCATAGTAAGAATCAAGAATAAGCTGAGTTGGAAGGCACTCACAAGGATCACGAAGTCCAACATGAAGCAGTAGTCCTGGTTTCAACTAAACCGGGATAGAAATATATAAGGTCTCCAAAGCAGGATAAACTGTAACTAAAGAATACATGAATACTTTATGGAAGCTAGCAGACCATATTTGTTATAGCAGGGTTTTTTTTTGTTTTTGTTTTTGTTTGTTTGTTTGGTTGGTTTTTTAAATTAAAGTTTGCATATGAACAGTAAGCAATTTTACTCAAAAAATCTTGGAACAAAGTTTGATAACAGGGTACCTTCTAATGCATGGAAATCTTTGAAGAGTTATAACGGGTAATAAATTGACATCTGGATTATCTCTTAGAAATCTAATGTGTATGTATCTTTTCTACTTGCAACACTGCAATTTTTATAGTATTTCATTTCTAAACATCTTTAGAGTGAGGTCTAAATATCAGGCTTTTCTCTGGTTACAAATGGTTGACATAAAAAAGAATGAAAAAATTCAAGTCCTCCTGAAAACAAAAGTTTCTTTTACTTGTTCTTTTGCCTCTCTTTATTTTACCTTCCTCTTTTTTTAAAATTATATTTCCCTAATATACGTCCTAGATTTATTTCTTTAACGTTTCTTTACTGTCTGGGAAGTTCCATAAATTAAATAGTCATCCTGATCTCACTGAAATGAATGAAAAAGAATTGTTTACACTTAAATGGGACTGAATTTTGCCATTTTTCTTTAAGTATGGAATGTGAGAGACTTGCCCGTGTATCTTCATTTCTCTTCTCCTATTTTAGGTTGGCACTTTAGTTGCAACCTATGTATATTACAAGAATAAAAAGATAAACAAATCTATCCCTTGCAATAATGATGAGAAAAATAAAATTTTACTTTTGAAAAGAGAAAATAATATTTAATTTCATTGTCGTTGCAGTATCTCTTGGATGATTGAAGCACTTAAGTGAAGTGCTGAACCAAATCATAGTCTTTTAGTTTTTAGTGGTGAATAGTGAAGTAACTGCTACTTTCAGGAAAGAATTTTTCATCTCATGTTCCCAACTATATCTTGAGGTCTAGACATTAGAATGCACTGCAAAATAGCTAAAATTCATTAAATGCTATCTAAGTAACATTTTTTATTGGAAATGGATAAATTGCTGTTGCATAGCAGAAGGGTTTTGTACACTGAGTAATGGTCCATGCAATTTCAGATCAGAAAGCAGTGATCTGTGAAACACTATGAAACACACCATTAGAAGTGTGAAAAGTACATAACAACGTAGAATTACTGATCATGGATAATTCTGGAATTTGATATATTTATCATTCAGAAGTGGAAAGGTTTCTGAAATATTTTGTGCAAAGTTAGAGGAGCTGATTCTCAACAGTGGGTGACAAAAATGTGATGAAGTGCAATGGAAGACTAAAAGCAAGTCCATTGGGGTTGCCTGTTTAATCTTTTCTCTAGTGAAGTATGAAGCTCAAAATAACTGAGTCACTCTATCATCTGACAGGATGTTCTTACTAGGTGACTCCTATATATTGTGAAGCTCTAATCTTTTGCTTTTCCTCTCACTTTCTGTGGTATTCTTTCTTTTCCACATATCACCTTTCATCCAATCTGCTTGGATTGTTTTTATTTGTATACTTCATAGAATCATAGAATAGTTTGAATAGCAGGGACCTTGAAGACTAAGGACATCTAGTTTTCAAAGCCCAGCCATAGGCAGGAACACCTTCCACTAGACCAGGTTGCTCAGAGCTCTATCCAACCTGGCTTTGAACACTTCATATTTGCTTGTTAGTTAATGAAAACAGAAGCAGACACATAAACAGATATGTTAAATACCAGCCTGTGAGTTGTTGTGTCTCAAATATTACTGCTGTTATTTCTGTCAGATAGAGGTTCTTTGCAAACTGTTACGCTTTTAGTAATAACTTCATCCTATTGAAAACAGAAAACATTTGTCACTCTTAGAACACAATGAACTTCCTGGAAATACCAATAGATTGTGTCCACATTTCCCCATTGGAAGCTGGTGATATTACTACCCAGGAAGTATGCAGGAGTTCAGTAAAAAGAATTAAATGTGCATAGTCAAGACTCCTGCATACTGACCCCTCTTTTAAAAACACTGACATCAGTGCATAGTTTCCTTTCTTATGTATGTATTGTCTTGTACATGTTAGATAAAACTTTGGTTGTCTTAGAATATTCTGTAAGAAAATTGAAGAACTGCTGAAAAAGACTTTAAAAAATTTATTCTATTAAAAAAAGTTATGAATGTTCTGATAATATTAGAAGTCTTATACTTAAGAAAAGTAAAGAAATACTAGTAATAGTGAGTCAAGAAACTTGATCCTTAATTGTAACCCTAAACTACCAAATTAGCAAAGGAACCTGTCTTACATTTTAAATTTCTCCAGAAACACATAAAATATTTTATTTTTCATTGATAGAACATAATGTTTTCTTTTTCAGTTCCCCCTGCAATTATTTTACTTCAGAAATCCTTCAATGCCACTGCAGATCGTGGAGAGGCAATAACTTTGTTCTGCAGAGCCACTGGATCACCTCCACCTGAGATCAGTTGGTACAGGTAAGTTCAGTTGAGGTCTCCACCTCAGAGCACATTCTTTTAATGTGTCACGGTTTTCTATCACAGTCCATTAAGCTCTGCAACCTTAATTTCTCTACTGAATTTTAAGGTAATTTTATGTTAATTTCTATTCTAACTTCTCAGGTTGGATTAAGCATTAATAAGTGAATGGACTCACACAATTTCAATTGCACTCAAGTTGCCAGCAAGTGAGATAAATGTAAAAAGTAACAAAAATACTATATTTTCATTATTTCCTCACATGTGAGCAGAGAAGAAATAAGTTCATACCTCAAAAAGAATACAAGAACAATATAACAACAACTTTTGCACATAAATTCCTCAGATATGCATTTATGCAATAAATAAGTATCCAATACAAGTCAGCAATACTGATTAAAAAAAAAATCAACACCTTCCACATCTGTAAATATAGATTCTAACTCTAACTCCATTTCAATGAGATTCAGGAGGAGGTATGAATTTAGACACTTGTAGGACACAGGAATGTTTCATTGAATAAGTTTCAGTGTAAGTTAATGTGATTTTAAAAGTACAAAATGCTTTGAAAATGGAATTGCTTTTAAATCTCATGTGTGTTTTTTTCATTGTATCAATGACGTGAGCATAGTATAGCTGTCATTTGGGAACACTTACCATGTAACATTTGTAAAAGTTTAAATATCTCTGTGTTATTTCAATTTGAATAAAGATATGCATCAGTCCTGGGATATAAAGTATCTCAATACCTTATACGAGTGCACTTTTCTATTTTAGACCTGAATAATTTACATCTACTTATATTATTTCAGGTGATTTAAAAGGTCATCCTATTTTCAAAATGGGCATAGAAGGGATTTCCATCAACTCTTCATCTCCTCTGGAACCTTTGAACAATGTTAGATTAAGGTTCTCTTCCTTTGACTGATACTTTAATCTTAATGTGCCATATGTGAGTTGTGAAGTTGAATTTTTCTTCTGTGCAATTTGAATCCCAGGAGACATAAATGAATACAATGCAAAGTTAATTCCTTAATGTGACTTAGAATTCTGAATTTAATGAAGAGGAGGAAAAGAAACCCAAAATATATATAGCTCAAATGAAAGAACTGATACTAAATTTAAATCATGTTCTGTTTATTTGATGTCTTTGAAATAATATTTTTAATGTCTCTGTTATCTGACCAAAATTCTTAAGAGTTGCCCGCAGTCTACTATCCTAAATTGCTGTGGTGTAAGACAACAAAGCATTATCGTATATATTAAGAAAGAATGCATAAATTTTCACCATTTGTGGATATCTCTGTTTACAGTTGTGGAACTTATTTATGTTCTATAGAAATTATAGTACATACACAGGCCAAGTGTCTTGGAGAGACACTTATCTCTACTGATCAGAGCATACAGAAGGATTTCCCTTTGGTTTTACAGCCCTTGAAGAGTTGACTTTTTTAAACCATTCAGTAAATATCTTTTGTAAAGATTTTACAGAAGTTTTCAGGCTTGTGCACTGGACATTGAATCACACGTGTAAACTTCTGTTCCTCTTTCAGGAACTATCTCATAATGAGAATTATTGGCTAATGTGTCTTCCTTCCCTTTTGATTTTTTTGCCCCCTTTAATTCTCTTTTAATTTTGTCTGATTAGGCTATCAAGTCTCATCAGTAGAAAATATTCTTGCTTTTTTATTTTCTGACACTGAGAGTTTATAAAGTGGCATGTCAAAAAGAACCATTATCCCGGTGACAGGATATTATTATTGATATGCAAACAGGGGAAAAAAAAGTGGAGGGAGAAAAATAATTGTTTTTTTCAGAGGAAGCAAACAATTCTAATTGGTATTTCAGTCCTAGATTTCTGGATCAAATTTCTGAAGTCTCTGTCCTGAATTGTTCAGGTCCATTTTCACTCATTTAGCCAATTGAAAGGATTCATAATCAGCTTATCTCTTCTCCTGTCCTTGGTCTTATCTAACAAGTATGTTAAGATAAAGACCTTGGTTGTCTACATGTTCAGATGCTTTTTCTTTAAAAATTAGACTGAGCGTAGGAAAACCATGTCAATGTAATTTTTCTTGATTTTGACAAAAATCTAGGAAAGCATTGTCAGTGAGTGGTAGGAAAGTTTATCAAAACTGATTTATCTAATATTAATAAGCTTGTCATCCATTGAGAAGCTAATAGAGTCCATTTATCAGAATTAATGGCCAGTTATTCCCTATTTTTCCTCTTTAGTGTACCTTGTGTTGCTGAATGCAAGTTGGCACTAACCTCAATTTTATGTGTTTCAATTACGGTATTATAGAATAGAATAATGTGGAATTATGTCTTGAATTTGATAAAGTGTTAATAGTGATTTTGGAAGGATTATAATCTTTGGTTACAGCAAGTTATGGGAATTGTGTTCAGTTTTAAACCCAGCTGTACACTTTATCTGTGAGAGTTCAGTCATTTTATTTAATTTGTCTCAGGTTAACCATTTGTAAAATGGGCATGTGTAATAAAGAAAACAGGAAACTTGTTTTCTGAATTCTCTGAATAACTATGTATAGCTAATGGCTTCAGAGAGATGAAAACTATTCTAACAGAAAATAATCATAGCATTTCCTGATGTATCATTGCAAAACATCTTCAGTATCCCAGAAAGCTGTGGAAAAGTGCTGATAAAAAGGGTGGAAATTATTTTTACTCCATTCTACTGCAGGATTGTAATTACACAGTATATAAAAAGTATATCCCTGCCTCTTAAGGTGGTTCATAATTTCTGGGTCCTTGTGTCTTTGTTACCTTTTTCAATGGGCTCTCAAACCTATTATTTGCTCTATCAGTCTACTGAAGTTTCTTTATCAAGGCCTGCAGAATTTGGATCTATTCAAAGGTAGTCTTACCTTGCTTACAATCCACTGATATTTTAGTCAATTAAAAAGAAAATTCTGTTGATTTTTATTTCTGTTGTTTCTGTTTCGGTTTCCAATGAACTGATTTTAACAGGTCAGCTTCACCTAGGCCATGAAATATATCTGTATTTTTTAAAACCAATGACAATACTATTGAGGGGACTCATATCTCTCTATGTTGACTGTAAGCAAAATGCTGGACAAAAGAACAGTCTCAAGCTTTTAGCTCTTTAAGACAGTACCTAATGTGGTGAAGCTTGAACTATTTATGTTGACCCTTTTCATTTCAGGTGCTGGGGATGTTTAAGATTTGATCAATGTAAAATGGATGCATCTGAACTAGTGTGTCAATTTTTCTCAAAAAATGCTTTAGTTCGCTTAAAAATATTATCACTTTGAAATACTTTGTCAAGAAGAAAGGTCATCAAGAAGATTTAGTTGCTGCTCTATTTAATATATTTGTATATTTTGTTGATACCTCATGAACCAAGATAATCTAATTCTTTCACCATTTAACTGATATCTCTTTTGAAGCTGATATTACATTAATGTAAAGCATAACCTTCAAAGAAGCAATACACTAATGGAATTGAGTTAGCTAGGACTGAAAGATAAAGATCCTAATGTATCTACAGGTCATGAACTGGTTAGTCGTGTGAATAGTCCTACTGAAAACATAACATGATTGTTTACATCTGTGGAGGTAATTTACACTGCTAAAGCTTAGCTGGATCAATTTCCTGATCTTTGCTGACAGGACTTAGAGTTATCTTTCAAAAGAAATAATCCCCTTTAAGAGTGTTATTAATTTTTTCCTGTTATCCAATATCAGCATCAATCTGAATCTCTCTATTCACTAGAGGATCCAGGGAAATTCTCATAATCTCATTTCTGCTGAGAAACTGACATAGATATCTATGATGCTTGTGCAAATAGGAACCTGGAAATTACTTCTAACCTTGAATATACACTTTTGTCTCCTAAAAGAAATCACTAAGGAGGTTTAGGTTGTTTGGGATTTTTTTCTGTTATTTAGTTGGCCGTTTGTGTGGTGTTTTGGAAAGGTTTTTTGTTCTGTTTTTGATTTGGCTTGGCTTGGTTTGGTTTTCTGTGAGACCACCTAATAAGGAAAATTAGACCTTTCCTGTTCTATCGAACAATTTCTGTGATTTGCTTTGCAAAGGAAATGAAAAAGTGTCATAATAATATCTTGAAGTTGGCTACTAAGTGAACTAGAGTTATTTGCAAAAAAAGGTTTCTAAAATGCAAGCTATATAGATATCAGGGGACTCCTACTAACAGCTACTAATGTTCCCCAAAAATAAGCAGTATCCTCACTTTTAGGAAAATATGAAATATATGTCTATCATTATATGAGAATAAAATGAAAATAATTGTTGCGCAAATCTTGAAATAAATTTAGATGTCCTAAGCAAAGTGTTTTGACTAGAATAGAATATTTTAGTAATGCCTTCTTGAAAAAGCAGCTCTGTAGAGGCCAGGGTGCTCAAATGGACTGGTCAAGCCTCGATCAGCCCTCAGAATTGTTTACAGATTTTGTTGTTTCTGCACCATCTGGTCAGAATTTGTTCTAACATCTGGAGATATGCCTGCTTGTTAAATTGTGGCTAGCCAACAACAACTGAGAGGAAATAATTTGGACGGGTTCTTGATGTGCCAGTAGGCTCTAGGTAGATGTAATTTAAATTTTTTTATAGGTTGCTACATTGTTACTACTGTGAACTGCAGCAGTTACACTTGAAAAATATGCTTTTAAATGTTTCTCATACGCAATACATAAACAATTTCCTTATGTGCTTCCTTGAGTGTAAGCCATATGTTAGAGTGTATTAGAGAAAAACATTCCCAATGTTTTGTAACATTAGGTCAATACTGAACATTTAAGATATTACAGTATTTTTAATGCATATATATTTTATAACGTGAAAATAAAATTGTGCAGCTGGGATCTTGAACTACAAATTGCAGAATGTGTTGCTTGTGTCTAGAATGTGCACGTTTGTAGTAAAACATTGTATCCCGAATATCAATTTTTGCCATGCTAAAATCAGTTCTCTTCTCTACATACTGTCAATTTATGCTATGTGAATTAACACATTTTTGAGGTTGGCATAGTAGTATTCTCTTATATTATTTTCATCATATTGATGCTTCAGTAGCACATTGTTTCAGATTCTGGAACCTGCTGGTTGGCTTATACATGCTTCTTATTTTTTATTTTTGTTTTAGGAATGGTAAGCTTATTGAAGAAAATGAAAAATATGTGCTGAGTGGAAGCAATACACAGCTAACAATAAGAGATATAAAATATATTGATGCAGGTCCTTATATTTGTAATGCTAAAAACAAAGCAGGAAATGACAAAAAACAGTCATTCCTTCAGGTTTTTGGTAAGTATTGCATAATATATTTCAACTTTCTTTTTAAAATGTAAACAGTAAGGAAATTAGGTGTTAATTCAGAATTTTCAATGGAGTAGTATTCCTGTAAGGTGCCTACTGACGTAGCAAAGCACTTTCTGTATAATTTTACAGCTTCTTTCCCCCGTGTTGGCTACTTAAACCTTTACATCTGAATTTCATTTTGGAAAGGCTATCTTCAGCATTTGCTTTTCTACTGTTCAAATGCAGTACAATGGAGTGTTAAATTTTTAATTCACTCTGCTTTTCATTTAGAATTTGACTGCTTTGAAGAAAACCAAGAGAAAGAGGGAAATTCTGAAAGGGGAACAACCGGGTTATTTTGACTTCTAAGCAGTAAGGGATTTTAGCAAGAAAATACCATGCAGAAATGTTCCTGATTTGTCAATTTGTTTTTCTTTCTTGAGTTCTATTTTTTACGTACATGATTGCAGATATGGTCACAAAAACATTGTCTGCCCTGAGTTTCAAGGGATAAAAGTAACAACATCAAAACTCTTATTTTTCTTTTTATGCTCTAGCACCTAATCTGTGTTAATGATTCTCTCCTTTACATAGAGCTGATAATTTATTTGAAGTTTTGTTGAGATATAACCTAGTGAGAATAGGCATCTGTGAGAATGTAGAAAACATCCTTCAGAACCATTGTGCAGGAAAAAGTCTGTAGCTTAGTTCTGAAAAACTTACCAAAAATTAATGTGTTGGGGTTTTTTACATTAAATATAGCTTGTAGTAAATAGAAAGATAATTTCCCTTTGAACAGTTAAATGCCATACTTAGGACATGGGAAATTAACTTCCATTAAAAAAAAAACTAAAATTCATGCTGTGCTGTCTCCAGTGCTCTGTACTCCAGGTGGGTTGCCTAACCATGGGGCTATTGTTGTTCTGAGGTACTTGAAAATTATTCTAAACTATTTTTCAAAGGAAAGAAGATGAAAGATGAAATAAAATCTTAAATTTCATCCCAGCCTCAAGAAGTGCAGCTTCTTGTTATGGAAAACCAAAATATTTCATTCCATTTTATTTCCAAACAAAAAAAAATTGAAGGAATAGAAACTACTTTCTAATTTTGATTTGAATTTAGGGAAATTTCAGTCAGAAGTAATGGTGTATGTCATTTAAGTAATTTTAAATGTGGCTGAAATTTACTTACTTTTTGCCTAGAGCAAGAAACATTTAATGCAAGTGAAAAGGAAATGGATATGCCAGATTAAGAATGAGGATTTCCTGTATACCTTTTTAATCTTTTAGCAACCACTTTTCTGGGGACTCCCTGGAAAGCTAACTCCAAATGTTTTAGTAGACACTGTGAGTTGGTTTAATCCATTTTGAACCTACATGTCCTTTATGTTTCCATGACATCCTAAAGTAACAAATTCCTTACATGATTTCTTTCTTGCATGGAAAATAATTTCTTATGTTTAAGTTCCCACAAAACTCTCCACAATGTCTCCCACATCTCTTTCTTGAGTGGTTATAACTCATTTAGAGTGGAGCAGGGGTTTAATTTCTCCTACAGTAAACTTTACTTTTTCTTTTGTCTCTTTCACGCAGGTCAAACTGCAGTCATATACGCAGCCAACAACTTATTATACCATTCTTCCCATTAAATGTGTTAAAAAAAGTTACAGTCTGAAAATGGCAAGGCAGATGGCTGGCTCTTATAGCTACATAGTACACAAATAACTATTTTATGCTAAATTGACCCATTAAATTGCATTTTTCTTTTCCACGTCATTAGCTTATTTTTAATTTACAGTGCAAACTCCTCGGGGCAGTAACTACTGTTTCCACAATAGGGCTCTGGCAAGGTTGAAACTTGTAATAACAGTAATATAACCATAATGCAATAAAAATAACAGTAACAGTATAGAACTCAGCACTTAAAATTTCTAGAACTCTGCACTTTAGAATAGACATGCTCATCTTAGTGCCATGTAACAGTTGCATATTTAGTTTCCATGTGTGACCCAGATTCTTTAACTAACTTTTTTTTTAGTATCAGTGCTAAAAAAACATTTTTGTCCTCATCAAGTTCTGNTTAGTTTTCATGTGTGACCCAGATTCTTTAACTAACTTTTTTTTTAGTATCAGTGCTAAAAAACCATTTTCGTCCTCATCAAGTTCTGTGACAGTCTTTCTGTAACACTAACACATGTATAGAAACCTATAGGCACACACCCTGCTCTCCCCAGTTCTTCATTTAGTATTAGTGCTTTCTGTCTGTTCTAAGAGAGAAAGGAAAGACCCACTTCCCTCAGTCTTTCTTGATGATCTCTGTCTGTGCTCCTGTTACATGCTATAGCTTTTTCTCTATCATTAGCAATTACTACCTAAAAGATCTCATCCAGATTAATGCTTAAAACTTGTGGTAATGTTAGAAAGGATAGAATAAACTGCGTGCCTTTTCCAAGAAATTGGTTGTAAGCAAAAGTCTCAGATTGTTATCCATTTTCTTTTTAAGCTTTTCTGGGACGCTGTATGTGCACAGCAATGAGGCAAATCCAAAAGAGTCCAGGGAAAGAATTATTGAAGTGTTAGAGAACTTAAAACCAACCTTCTTGGCTCAGAAAGCAAACTTTCCAACCAATAAATGTTATTTCTTTCTTTGGCAGCATCAGTCTGTTCATATTTAACAATGCATGTCTGGTAATAAGCAGTTCCTTAGCCTAAATAATTTTAATGAACTTTAGCTCCTTTCTATATTCAAGCATTATTTCCTTTCAGCAGTTCATTTAGTTTACAGTTTTTTTAAGTGCATTACAACAAATATATTTTAACATTTTTGACTGAAAAAGCCAGCAAACCTGAAGGCTTCCTGAGTTTGCATTCCAAGGCTCTGTATTTTTATTTGCTTCATATTTGCTAAAATACAAGCAAATGCCAATTCAGTTTGAGAATGACCTTATCAATTAAGAAAGAACAGTTAAAAAAATGGGATGCAGGAGGGTGGGGGGAAACAACTGTTTCAATATTTCTGTCAGTACTAGTCTTGACATTTTCAAATAGTTGTATTTACATGTACACAAATGTATTTTAATATTTTTCAGTGTCCAAAATGTCATTGAAAAGTACTCAAACAGTGTAAAAACCCCTAGTCAATAGTGTTATGATTTGTGACCTACAAAAATGAAGTAATTAAATAATATCCCCCTTATGAGCTCTCTTTCTTTTTCCAAGAAGTAACTGCCAGCTAGATATATTTGATGATTAATTAGTGCTTATTCCTTTAAATATCAACTACTAGTCTAAAATGTCAAGCTAAAACTTTTTGTCTTGTAGTGATCCATTTGAAGAAGGTCTTAAAGAAATTTAGAATAAGTCTAAGGTTAATTATTTAAGGTTTGGAACATGCATCATCTTGAGCAAATTATGTTGTTTGTCATGTTGTCCAGATGGGGAACTCGTTTTGGTGGAAATAATGTAATTATAAATTTTGAGAATTTCTGGCATAAAATACCATGTATGATGCCTTAAAAAAAAAAAAAAAAGTGTTATATCTGCTATAGCTCTTTCTTTTTTCCATGGATGATGATACATCAAAGGATAGAACAGATTATGGTGTAGCCAGTTGATATGGCTATACAAAGAGAGGGCTGGGGTGCCAAGGTGAAATACTTCACAGGCATTTGAGTGATCCTGGAAATGAGAGTAATAATTGAAGTTATCTTGAAGTTTGACACAATTATTTTTTATCTCAGATTCTGCATTTTTTTTTTTAGTTCTTTCCACTGACATCCCTTGTTGTACCACAGAGGAATTTAATATTTTCTCAGCCAAACTGATGTCCTGATGTAAGGATTTGCTAACTGCTTTCTACTGCATCAAATAATTCTGGATGCAGTTGACATTTCAAGAATTCCTGGTATTTTCCTTCTGGACATGATGTCACCAACCATAGATTATACATAAATGAAGCAAGATACTAGTTCAGTGCTTTCTTAGTTGAAAGACTACTTGTTTCTCTTCTCTATGCAGTAAACACAAAGTAGTTTATTCATAATAGTCAAGGGTGAACAGACAGTAGACAAGCAACAGAAGGAATATGGAGAAAAGGAATGAGAAGGGAAACCAAGAATGGTGTGGAGGGAGTGGATAAAAGAGTGGTAGGTGATGTGTCTAAAGATAGTAGGTTTGGACGTTGTTTTATTCTTCTTCATGATGCTGAATGCAGCATCTGTGAGACAATGCTCAGAAATGAGGAGTCATAAAATGAAACAGGAAACTGGACGTAAGGAGAACATTCTTCACCATGAGGACAGCCAGGCACTGCAACAGGCTGCTGAGAGAGGCTGTGCAGTCTCTGTTTGTGGCTTTTTCCAAGGTAGTGCTCAACAAATCCCTGAGCAATCTCACCTGAACAAGGTCTGTTGACCCTGTGTTGATCAGGAGTTTGGTGAAGAAGCCCTTCTGGAGTCCTTTGCAACCTGAATTATTATCTTTCCTGTTTAGTCCATGAACATAAGCCAAAATTGCTCTTCTACATAACATGTATTTTAGTAGCCCCATGGGAAGACAGGTTACATCTCTTTATTTTCTGTTTCATCTGGAGTACACTATATTAGTGCTTCCTCAAAAGCAAAACTCAGAAAAACTACATAGAAAATACATTGTTTTCAACAAATGTACTTAAAGTTGATGAAGTCAATCTTAAGAGCTGCCAAAGTTTGATTCACCCATGTAAATTTTATTCACTGATTTGGGGTGTAAACATATTGAATCATCTTCTTATTACAGGACTACATGTTAGGTTTCCAGGCGGAAGAGTGTCTTCTTTGATGTGTTAAGGGAATAGGTTCAGAGAAACTTACTAATCATTATATATGTGGTAATGTATAGGACCAAAAGATTTTTAATTTTGAATGTCATGGAAGAGAGTAATATTCTACGCACAGTACTAATGCAGAGTTCTTGTGTGGTATTGTACAGATAAATCCTTGATGTAAAAGGGTTCATGTGTAACCAGAAATTGTGTTGCATGTATAAATAACCCAACAAGGTACAGTATAGATTGAGAGCTGTATCTGCTGTGTAATTGAGGCTATAAAGTGGAATGATTTGAGGAAGGTAAACAATATCTAGAATTTTTAAAATATATCTTATCACCAGTTTACTTGGTAAGTAAAGATGAACAGCTTTGTATCAGAGGACACTTCAGTTCTCGATAGTGTTAATACAGTGCAATGTGTTTGTCTTTGGGGGGTTATGTTAAATTCCATAATTTATGTAGGACAGTGAAACATTGCTAAAGATCAATGTCAAAGAATAGTAATAATTCATATTTTTTTCTGAATAATTTGCGTTTGAAGACAAACACAGGTTATCATCAAATCAAAGAATGCCTGAGGATGGAAAGCATGTCTGGAGACCATCTAGTCCAGAGTCAGCCACAGTAGGCATCCCAGGACAAGTCTAGCTGGGTTTTGATTATCTTCAAGGAGGGAGACTACACAGTCTCCTGGGCAGCTTTTTCCTAAGGGAAAAAAAGCACATAAACCCAGTCACCAAGCCAGGTCAGCCAGGACCCATCCCACTGTACCCCAACAAGGGAGCAGGCAGCCATGAGTGTGTCCAGGTCAGAGGGCATACAGAAATGGTTTTTGGGCAATTTGAAGTCAGAAAGGTTGATTGCTTTTATAGATAGTAATATTAAAACCTTAGTTAGTCCTAAAAAAAAAAAAAAAGTTCTTTAACAAAAACAAATGGTGGTTTTAAAGATAGATTTTGATTTGACATTCTTAGTGCAGGATCAGTAATGCGATTTGTATTTTTAACAGTGCAGCCTCAAATAATGCAACTTAAAAATGAAACCACGTTTGAGAATGGGAAAGCAACGCTCATCTGTGAAGCAGAAGGAGAACCTGTCCCAGAGATTACTTGGAAAAGGGCCATTGATGGAATGACTTTCTCTGAAGGTGACAAGGTAAATCTGCCTTTAATGTATAAAGTATCTAAATATGTATTGTCTGGCTAATCTTCTGCTTGCAAGCAGAAAATTAATGTAGAGACAGATTAATTTTAGATTCCTCTGGAATTGGAAGGAATTGCTATTTTCCAAGGCAGTAAGAGAGACATGGAGATGCTACATTTTAAATTTTTAAAATGAAAAAAAACACCCCAAGCAATAAAGTGCTGAAAGGCAATTCGTCTCTGCAGCTTAAATTGTCATACAAAATCCCTACTAATGGCTTCACATAGCCCTTCTTCAGTATATTTGGCCTCTGTCCAGTAGTCCTCAAAATACAGGAGGAGCTTAAAGTTACCTTAAATAAAAAAAATCTGAATACTTTTGAGTTCT
Organism: Climacteris rufus; assembly: GCA_013398175.1. Lineage (NCBI taxonomy): Eukaryota > Metazoa > Chordata > Aves > Passeriformes > Climacteridae > Climacteris > Climacteris rufus. Next base: position 186,693 of record VZRZ01006315.1, on the reverse strand, counting down.
TTATTTCCCATTTCTGTTTTTCAGTTCCTCTTTTTCTCTCCTTATATTTTCCTCTCACAAGAGGACAAACTGAGTCTATTTCCTCATTTGTTTCTCCATTTTCATGTTTTTTTACAAAAGTAAGTTGAGTAGAGAAAGATTGCAGTATGGCAGTGAGAAAGTCAGTTAATGTGGGAACAGGAGCTGTAATTAGGTGGAATGGTGAAATTGAAAGGAAGTGGTGTAATGTTATTCTTCCTGATCATGCTAATAGCAAGCTGTTTCTACAGAGCTCTTACTCTTTTTCCCTTTTTTATAATAATTTTATTTTAGTATTTGAACAAGTATTTTCTTCCTTATTTCCTGACACAAACTACAGAATTTCTCTGTAGCAGTTAGAGATACCATCTTTCTGTATAACTAATTCATAATTTTTACTCCAGATAATCAAGATGCAAAATACATTCTTCTTGCATATTCATAGCTCTTGACTGTAAAAACACACAGTTGAAAACCTATATAGCAATCATGTCACTACAGGAATTAGATACACAGTAAGTCAGTTTCTAGAGAATTGCTGCATATTAAGGAATTACGTATTTTCATTATTTGTGTTCTGAAGGAAAATATTTGGTCTGGTTTAGTCTCTGGCTTGACCTTTCCTGGAATTGAGGCAGTTTATCCCGGGCTCTGTCTACCATTTTCCTGTTCTGTGATTTCCATTTTGGAGCAATATAGCAGTATTTATATATTTTTTTTCTAATATTTTTGCATTAAGACAAAGTAGGTTCTCTCTTCCTTAAATATTCCAAATTAAAGGTCATCTTTCTGACTCGCAAAGATTACACTTTGTTCAAAGGTTAAAAATGTAGCCTCATGCTTATGTTTGAAATGTTCACAAAATAACTCTCTATATCAGATATTGAAAATGAGAGCAAAATGCAGAAAGAAGCTCAAAAATGTTGGTGCACTTGAAACCTGACATTTAGCCAGTGCTTATATAGGATGTTCTTAATTCCAGCTGCAGGTGGTTAAACTGTCTGGACGTGTTGCTGGATTATTCTCTGAACTGTGGTTGAAGTAATACTGACAACCAAATGAAAATCTATATTCTCTTCCTACTGGTGTGCTGAGAGACTCTATGTGAAAGATAAAAAGAATGAGAATAAATAGAGTTATGTGGTTTCCTTTGTTCTTGCCAAAGAAAGAACTCCATGTATTGCTCATGGGAGAGTTTTTGCTGAATCTTGAATAAATGTTCTGAAATACTGAATATATTCTTAAGCTATAAAATACGCTACTACATTTGCCCTGTGGTCCTCCAGCTCTGAGGTGCCAAAGGCTTAGCTTGTGCTTTTCTACCAAATTAGGTGAATTACGAACAAAACTGGCAATTAATTGTTAAATAATACAGAAATGCTTTTCACATAGAAAGAGAAGGAAAATTTGAATTAAAGGAAATTAAGGGGGAGCAACATAGAACATGGAAATTTAAAATATTACTTATATGTGACAACTTTTAAAGTAATATCCCATCATGAGACAACATAAATTATGCATAAACATAAAAAATATAATCTATATTCAAGGGATTAATATTTTTTTGGCCAGTTTTTTAATGTTATAGATGGCATCTTATTCAACATTTTTGTTGAATTAAGAGTATGTTTAGAGGATGAATTTTTTCCATAGAAGATGGAAGAACTACTCGAGCAATAATATTTTAACATGGTGATCACTGAAAGAACACAGAAGGTGCAGTTCTTGTTTTTTAATTTTACTTTTATTCATTTTAGTATGTAGCTCCTAAATGATGTTGTTCTTGTTTTGCTAAAATGCAAACATACCTCGTGTGGATCAGGAAGATGGCTGAATGTGAGATCATTCTTACCCTTCATGGATTCAAGATGTTTTCTTTCCAATGATAGATCTTATAACTGAGACATAGTTTGAGTTTTGAAAGTATTGTCTCCAAAAGCATGGAAAATATGCACCAAAGTCATAGATCAAAGAAGTAACCCAGCTGGGCTTAAGGAGGATAATATTAATGAATATGAGCTCTGTAATTATCTCTTTGGAAAATACAGCTTTGATAAAGGATTTTCAACACATCAGAAGTGTGTACTTGAAAGTTAAAGCCAAGTGAGTTCAAACCAGAAGCAAAGAAGCTTTTTCCTCTCTCCTTTTTATTATATACCCTTTAGAACAATCTACCACATAGTGTGTGGTCCCTCTTTCAGTGAGAATTTGCAAGAAAGGGGGTCTTTCCCTTTCCTCTGACTTCTCTTGAAAGTTAAATTAAAAGTTTTCCAGAAGGTCACGTTAGGTGACCTCTGTAATCCTTCTGTGGCTGTACAGCCCATAAATACATGGGGGTAGATAAGGTTGAGTAAATGAAAGGCAATGCGTGCTGGAAGGTGTTTGTCTCACCCTTAAAAGTGTAAAAATAGAAATGGAGGTTTAGTCCAAAACCACAGCTTCATCTGCTCTTTGTGTCAAGCCAAAGCTCCCTGCTAGGTGCATATACTCTGCCTCTGCTCTTCCAGTCCCCAACTCCCCAGTGCCGCCCATCCTTGCACTAATGTGCCAACCTGCCTGTGCCCCTTTCAGCTGGGATTTGAAATGGCACATTCCCACAGACCACTGTGCATCCAGCAGGCCTGGCCCTTTTCCCAGTAAAAAGAGGAGGCAGGAGAAGGAATGTTTTTTTTAGAACAGAAGGATAGATAGTGATTTGATTTGATTTGGCATAATCAGTTATGAAATGGATTTTGGACATGCACATACATATCTACACACATCCCTGAAGGACAGCACATCCTGAGCACTGATACAAAATTGTTACTGATTTCTGTGAATACTGAAGAAGTGTGAGGGCAGAGCTTAATGCCCCACTTTCATAATATCTGATTCTAGCAGAAATATGAAAGCTGATCAATGTTGTTTGTAATTACCATTTCAAGGCCTGTTTTTGAATACAAATTATAATAACAGATGGGGCTTGATATGAGACAGTGGCTCCACTGTATGCAGCATGTGTCCAAAGAGGCATATGCTGCATACCCTGAGGAACTTCTGATCTAAACACATAAAATGAATGAAAGGAGCCAGTATAGACAGGTCCCAGTTGCAACTTGTGTGTTGGATTTAATATATGAGTTTATACTCTATTTTTTACTGTACTTTGTACTCTATTTGATACCGATTCACGGAATGTCTCTGAAATACCTTATATTATTGTCCGTGTAACCCCAATTAAAAAAAAAAGTCTGTGAAATTTAATGTTATAATGAACACTGCAGAAACAGCTTGAATTCTACTTTCTTCCATTGCACTAATAACCTAGTTCTCCCTCTGAAATTTCCTGTGACATTGTTTCTAAATATTGCACAGTTCAGACCAAAAATTAAGTTATTTCCTAAGTTTGAATTCACTTTATATTGGCATGCCAATCATAACTATTTGGAGCTTGTAGAGCCTTTTCGTAGTTTTCATGATCAGGCAATAGGCAAAAATAATCTTTTTCTTTGAAAGGTCAAGTCTGTTTTCTTCCCAAGCCTTTTAACTCCACTTCAGCTATTACAAATGTTAATAAAAAGAATCTGATTTTTTTTATGACTCGCTGTTTATGTTGTTTATCATTGCACAAAAAGAAAAAGTGTTACAGTGTCAGTGAAATATGTTGTTTTTGTTTGAGAGAGTGATGAGAGCCCTGTTCAATTCTTGCTCATCAAGGATCAGGTCTTTATTTGAAATGAAATATAGAAAACATAGATGTATCTAGGGTATTTTAATTGATTCCAGGAGATATATTTATTTTTCTGAGCTATAAAAATCCTGCTCTTTTTAAATAATTCTCCTTTGAATAGTTGGAAAAAATGTAAGAGGCAAGTCTCTTTGCCGTATTGGAGAATTTTTATAACCTGTTTCACCTACATACTGTGTGAAAAGCTTCTACTTACAATATCATAGAATATTTTTGTTGTTGCAATATTGCACAGGCCCGTAAACCAGATCGTTTTATGTAGCCAGCTGCAGTTGCATTTGATTATGCAGTTGAAATACTCTGAAAATAATTTAATCAGGCATCAAAGTTCTCTTTTATTTTGTTTTTGAGCCCAAATGAATTTTAGTGGGCTTCACGTGTTAAGACTATGAAATTAGAGAGCAAGAATATTGTGACTGGAAGGAGAAGGTAAATAAATGAACTTGAGCAATAGGGTCACTTAAATGTTAGGTAGTTAATGCTGTTGAGAATATTATAGAGATTTATACCCTGTGACATGAGCAAATAAAAGGGCACATATTAACATTGAATAGTAGAATCTCAGGAGCCCTCTGATCCATGAAATCTGCATATATTTTGGTTTTCCTTCATTGTCTCTATGGCTTGTTCAGCTAACTAGTATGGAGTTGGGACAAACTCTTCAGTAATTAGAGGGAGCTGAAAGTAAAGTGTGCAGTTTTGGAAGGTATTTGAGTAAGAAGATTGATTTTGGAGGTGTGGTATTACATTCAGTTAGAAAGGGTGAGCAGCTTTCCTGGGTGACCTGAGGAAGCATTACAATAGGAAAGCCGTGACCCAATGTGAATATTTCCAAGTTCTCAAGTAGCTAAATCAGTTTTCTGAGCTTCACACCCTCCTTTAGGCAACAGTATATGAAATTACATATAAATTAAGCCAAAAATTAAAGTAGTAATTGTTTGGAGGTATCATAGCCTCATCCTCAGTGCAGACTTGGTAGTGGTTGTATTGACAACTCAATACTAAATGCCAGCAACACAACCAGAGGGCCCTCTGGTTGTTCCTGATTTTTTCCTCTTTTGGGAGAGAAGATAAATTATCTGTTACTCAGAGTAGTGCCAAATAGCTGTACACACAGATATATTCATGTTTCATGGATGGTTGTCTGTACTGGTATTACACCAGCTGAGATCTCTCTCATTTCTGTAAGTATTTCCTTTCAGTGAAACTTAAGGTCACTTTCCACAGGAAAAGAATTACGTACGTGGAGACAAAGTTGTTGATTATTTAAAGGAGATAAAAGGGCAAGAAAATGTAAAATTTAGTATCTCTTCTGTATTAAAAGCTAAAACAACATATGGAAAGACATTCATTTAAGAACATGGCTAATTTAATCCGTTCTTTAATGGGATACCTTAAATTAAGTACAAAACTGTTATCTATTCTGTAAATGGATACTCCTTTTTCTATCTAGGTTATATTTAAAACTTAAAATTGGGCTCCCATCTAATTCTTTTGGTTATGTATTACCTATGCACCAAATAGATCATTTTTGGGTAGATTTTGGAGGTTGCAATGCTGCATTTATTGGCTGAAATAAAGCCATACAGGCTTAGAAATGGCATTTATTTCCCATCCAATATTAGCTTTTCCCGTTTAGTCATTAGTGATAATAATAGGTCTGTTACACTAACAAAGAGTGAAATTATCAGGGAAGTTTTTATGGACTAACATTTCCCAGTACCAGTATAGCTTGGACTGCAATATTCATTCATTTCTTCCACAACACAAAAGGTTGTTTCATGAGCTTCAGCCTATATATCAGTTGTATTATATGCTAATGGTTTAAGGACTTCCAAATAGCTTCCAAACTTTTCTGGTGAAATACAGAATCTGTGCCTGATGATACACCAAGTGATACATCCACAGTTTATAGACTGGAGTCAACTGGAATCATTATTCACTGATGTACTACAGGACATTCTCTAGAGACTTCAGGAATGTTGCATTTTCTACATGCTGCCTACATTGGGAACAAACTCAATCAATGGTACAATCAGAAGTGCAACACTGGCAAAAGTGTGTTTTATGCTACTAAAGTCTGTCAGCAGTTTTCCTGGCCTGAAAGGCAGTTTAAGTATCTCTATATATAAGGAGAATATAAATCTTTAGACCTTTGACAAAGCCGGGATGAAAGCAAATGGCCTGTATTAAATTTTTCAATCATTTGTTTGTTTTTTAAATTTTATTTAAACTTTGTGTAATAATTTGTTCTTAATAATTTATTAATGTCCTTAGTGTGGTTATAAGACCCCCACATTTTCCTGTCACATTCTCCCTCTACAATCTCTCTGTGTGCATCTACTCATAATTTCTTTTTCCTTCTATTGCCAGTTCTCAGATTTCAAATACTGGCAAAGTATGGCACTTTAGCATGACAATGATGATGTACCAGTGAATGTCTTGCTAGTTAGAAAGCTGTGAAACTTCACGTAAAGCATGATGTAAAAGTCTTATTTCTGTACGTCGGGAAAAGTGAAGACTCCATGCCTTACTGACAGCTTCTAATATTCATCAAACAATATTTCTTAGGACTGCATAAATAGGCAATAGGTCTGAGTTTAGATTCATAGTCAAAAGAACTCCCATCTATGCATGGATTCAAGCTGTATTATTAAAATGTCTAAGTGTTGCATAACATTATTAGCAACAAGATGCTTTTTTTGTCTTTCTATTTCTATAAATTCCTATTTGTGCAAACAGAGTTGTGACATCTATGTCAAAGTTCAATGAATTAATAGCATGTGGTAATATTTACCTTACTACAAGATGATCTAACGTGCTTTAATAAATCTGATCGGTAGCTGATACATAATATTAAAATCCTCAGGGTTATATTACTTGGTAGAAGTTGATTGAATTAGCACAGTAGTTTATAAATATTTATGCTCTTAAAACAATGTACAGAAGCACATATTTAATATAGAGATTTGCATTAAGAATGCAGTTTGGTGAATATTTAAAGTTCCAAACTGAACAAATACCTTTTTGCCAGTACATCTAAAAGTCTCATTTGGTGTTATGGTCTATTGAACTAAGTATATTTTCTGTGTAAAGTTAGAAAATGTGCAAATGAATACAGTATTACATCAGAAACTACAGTGACTTCCTTTAGAGCTTTAAAATGTAGGGACAAATAATAATAAAAAAGAATTAACATGTATTCTGATTAGACAAGCATAATATTTACAGTATGGAACACGTGGTGTTATTCAGACCACAGTTATTAGTGCTTTCTTGTCACGTATTCAGAGTGATTTTAATAACACCAGAACTGTAGCAATCTTGAATTCCAGTAACAGTTTAGCTATCTTACCCAAAAGCAATACTGCAGGCATTTAGAATTAAGGCCTCTGAGAACTTTCAGATTCATTAATACTGTCAAAGATTTTTTGAACTCACAGGTCATAGTATTTAGCAAATATGCCATAATTACGCTAAAAAATATTTCCAAATTCCATATGAAAATATATGGATTTCTATAAATAGATTAGTCTTTTTGTCTTTATTACCTTTATCATAATATTTTTCAAAAGAAATTGTGTGGTTATAAAAAAAATGCATGTGCATCATTCATCTTTTAGTGAATGCCAAAATTTTAATTACATGTGTTTTGGTGTTGTGGTTTGGACTTTTTTTTCTCATGAAATATCCACAGCAAATTTCTTTGTAGTCAATTTTATTGGTAACTTTGTTTCTTGGGCAAGACAGCTGTAAGAAGTAGCTGTAGAAAGAGAAAGAAAACTCAGCCCTACCAGCAGCCCACCAAGAGGCCCTTTGCTGCCCCAGACCTCTTCTGCTCCAATGTGGGCACTTCCCATAGACTGCAGTTCTTCCTGAACTCCTCCAGTGTGGGTGGTGCAGTCCCACAGGGTGCAGTCCTTCAGCGTGGATCACCCACAGGGCCGCAGGTCCTGCCAGGAGTCTGCTTTAGAGTGGGCTCTGCATGGGCTGCAGATTATCTCCAGGGCTTGTCCACCTGCTCCTGTGGGGGGTCTTCTGTGGGCTGCAGTGTGGATGTCCCCTCCACCATATACCTTCATGGCTTCAGGTATTCTTCACAGGCTTCAGGGGAATCCCTGCTCCGGTACCTCATTCTCCTCCTACCTTGCTGTCAGCAGGGCTGTTTCTCACACTTTTTTCCTCACTCTTCCTTTTCCTTTTCTTCCTCACCCAGAAACCGAATACTTTCCTCCAGGTCCCAGTCTTCCAGCATAGGAGAGAATTCTAGAGTTGTGACTAATATTTCAGCTGTGATTAATTTATCCACATAGTCTCTTCAGTTAATGTGTTATTACAGGTCTGTTTCTTCAGCGATGTACTAATACATAACTTCTGATAATTTAGTAATATATTCAGTTTCCTAATTTGTACAGCTGAGTCGGGAATGATGTAAGCTAACTGAAAATCAGCAGTAGGCTGATTTAAAGGTTTTGTTTCGCAATTATACTTTCCCCAGGAGAATGACATGTCGGTGCTTGTGCTGCCATGTTGCAATATCTGCTTCCCAACTTATTTCAGACTCTCATAGCAGGACATGTTTCCATAAAAGCAAACCTCCAGTTTGGCTGATATATCCAGCATAATTTTTTATTTATATCCATATTTATAAATAAATTTATAAATGTAAATAGAGAAACTGTATTGGACATTAATTCAAATTACTTGGAAAAAATGTCCTTTCAGTTATATCCAGGTTAGCTCAGTTTCTCCATTTCGGTTGCTACTTCAGTAATTTCCTTTTGTTTCTTCAGTTGTAAAAAGCTGTCCAGAATTATCAGGGTTTGTGAGCAAAGACTTTTTGATGTATGAGGTCAGGATCTGTCATGCTGACAATTCCCTTCTCCTTGTGACTCAAGTTGTGCATTTCTGGCCTTCCGTGACTTTCTTCCCCTAAGGGAGCCTTGTTACTTACATATGCCCCTGCAGGTCTCCATCTCATCCCAGATTTCAGACAGTCTTCCTATCCTCTGTCTAGCCATAGTAATTTTCATAAAATATACATTAACTTTACAGTAAATTGGGAAGGATCTCAAGCTGCATACAGCTTCTGAACAAACTAGAAGCTCAAATCATGATTTATTTTTGTTTTATCTTTTTTTCCTCTTTTCTTTCTTTTTTCTGCATACCCTCACTACATCAGTTATCCCTACAACTAAAGCTAAACTATGTCATGATTTCAATCTGAATTCTGTGAAAACAAAATGAATTACTTAAGCTCTGTTCAAAATTCTTACAGCAGTAGTAATTTTAAATGTTGTTATATATTCTTACAGAAAAGTTTCATGAGCAAGAGGGCTATACAACCTGTATATATCTAAGGATTTGTTATTGGTCCAAGTAATATCAGTTTAAACAAAATAAATCAAGCAATTAGCGTCATAAATTATCCTATGGGGAAAATAAAAATAACTTAAACTCCCAGCCCAACCCTCTAAAAGGAAACCTAACCAAAATCATGCTTTCTTCCCTGCCTTTGGTCAGCTTCAAGTTATTTTTGTCCATTTTGTAATGCAGTAAGTTTACATCCTTTGTCTTCATGTGTGTCCAGCCACAGGTTGCTTTGGTTTCTTTCCTTTTGACTTTTTTGCCCATGTTTTCACCTGTTACAAAACTACCTCTTCCAGTCCCAATTTACAGTAAGATTTGATTGTCTAAACTAAGATGTAATTATATAGTAAAATAATTATATTTAATGGCTGTTTTATGTGAGGTCTGTATTGAATAAGAGCACTGTAATTTATGATCTTATTCCTGAGAATTTTGCTGGTCTGAGTCCATTTGAGTCCCGTATTTTAATGGCATCATAGAAGTATTGGAGTAGATTTAGATCGACATCATTCTTAGGAATAAAGACATTAAGTGCAGTATTTATGAGTGAAACAGAATTTCTAATTACAAAGTACTTATGTAATTATTACAGTTGTAATATTTATGCTATACTTAAAAAAACCCATTTGTAGTTGTTATTTATCATGGCCAACACTAATGCTTGTTCTACTCTACAAGTTTTTTTCATATGAAGCTAATATTTTTGCCATTAAAAATCATCAACCATTTCTTTCTCGTGATTTGCATCATTAAGGTTTGTGATTTACATATAAGTTTTGCATCTTTAACAGAAGTGATCTTGAATGGCTGATCATAATTTTTTCTCTCTTTATTTTTCTTACATACTCATTGTGGAGTAAAAACCAATCAAGGAAAGAAGCTCAGGTTTCCATTTTGTGTCTTAGTAAGTGTTTGGTGTGTAGGATTTCACGTGTCATCTCATGATGAGTGAGTAACGACTTAAGTTTGCAAGAAATGCCAGCATGAATCAAGGAAATAACAGATCATAATTTCTAAAAGTTGTATGAAGACTTCAAGAACACATTTTTTCCTGAGACTGTACATGCTGCTAACAACCTGCATAGAACCTGCTGCCATTTATGATCTGATTTCTATAAAAGTATCTGCTGTGTCTGCAGCTGAACAGAAAATCAAAACAACAGTACTTTTTTCTTCAAGATTAGGGTTTTTTGTTACTTCCCTGGTGCTACACTATAGATCTACAAACAATAGGTTCTTCAATAATTTCTTCTTTGTGAAAAAGCAAATTCCTAAGAAATTCAGAAATTTGCAGCATGCTGACATATATAATTAACAAGCTGCAGATTTAAAATATCACGTCTCCTATAAAAATCACTGAAGTCCAAGACACTGCTGTAGCATTATTCTGATTCACTGGACATTAAGCCATATGCACATAGCAATACTCTGGAATTTTCTGCTGTCTCCAACAGGTGCATGGATAGAATACATTTACCTGAAGAGAATGGGAAATATTGTGAATATACCATCCATAATCCAGAAGGGAGCTTCCATCAGCTTCTACACGATGATGGCTGTTGTGACTAACAGCCCTTTCTCTCATCATCAAAGGTAGATTTTCAGACTAGGAATTGCTGGTCACGTACATTTAATGGACTTCTGGAATTTTATCATCATTTAATATCAACATGTCAGGTTGCAGAAGTTCTTATCTTTCATGCTGCTTCAAGAAACATTTCTATGGGCAATTAAGATCTGCTTAAATCTCACATATAAGAAGCATCAGCCTGAAGTATATGACCTCAAGTTACCTCTCATGGATACAAACACAACCTGAAACCTGAAAATTTCCTAAAAAGATTGTTATTCATGAAACTCCAAAGATTATTCTGTTAATCAGTATTTGTTTTCTACTTGTAAATTCAGTGATGTGTACTGGAAACATGACGGAGACAACATAATGAGTTGGCAATTTTTAACAATTTGATCTGAAGAAGGAAGAACTAGGATTTTCTAAATCCTTCCCCCCCCGTAGTATGAGGATTTTCAACTGTGTACATGAGATACAGATCCTTTGGAGGAAATTTAAAATACCTGCAGTTTTTACTCAAGTTACATGTTCTTACAGTGACTGTTCTGTAGTATGTTGCTCCACGATTTACAAAAGAGAGAAGTCTCAATTCTAAACCACCGCTTCTTCATCTTTTCTGTGGTTAATATATGCAGTGCACATCCAAAACAACACTGAAGCATACAAGGTGTCAGAAGACGTATTTGGTCTGACAAAATATGGACAAATCTGACCTGTAGCATTTTAACTATGGACAGTGATGATACTTTGCTCATGAATAATCTTCAAACATTAGAAGAAAAACAAATAGAGATATTTAATCTTTTCTAGATTTTAAATTTAGGGATTTTGTTTTTTGCTTGCAGCCTTGTACTTGGACTTCAGGGGTTGAAAGAGTACTTGGTCAGGCAAATGGTAAACTTGCTAGGAGGGAAGTCAGCTGCTCTAACCATCCAAGCAGTATTACTAAAATCTGGCTACAAATGAGTCACCAATTTCTGCAGCTGTTCTTACTTTACATTTTTGTTTTCAGCCAGCTCAAAATGCAAGTTTTGGCAGCTGTACAACTTCATCTCCTGTGGAGCTACCTTCCCTCAATGGGAGTTGGAGCAATGGCTGATAAATGAACTCATCCCCTAACCACACCATCCACCTCTGCCTAAGTGCAGCTTTCTGTAATAGTAAACAAATGACAATTTCTGAGCATCCTAATCAGCTAACTCTTCCCTCCTGGAAAACTACAGATTTTACTAAAACAGCATTCAAATTTTGCAGATTGAACACTCCATGGTACCTGAATAATTTATTCTGTTCCACAAGCTGTCCTTGTATCCTTTTGGATGTTGTCTCTCACATTCTCTCTGCATGTGGAACCCTTGAAATACAGAATTATTGTTGTTCTGATACTGCCTTGGAAGCTCTGGTTCATGACTTTGAAGCTGGTCATAGACCAGTCAGGTCAGCATCAGCTGGTCTCAGGCCTTTAGGAGTATTCATATATGGAACTACAAATAATGTGAGACATTAGGGAAGCAAGAACATGACAGAAAAAGTCAGGGAGTAGAATAATATATATATTTGATAAAATTCTTGTCATATATAGTATGACAAGAATTTTATCAAAAACAAAAATATTTACCTTTACAGAACATGTATAATTCATCTCAAATTATGAAATACCTCTCATTTTTTGATTAGTATAGGATTCGTGTTTAACTACATATTAAAAGTAAGAATATTGCAAGTGCAGAAAATTTTCACCTTTCTTTTTCCCCCCAGAAGGGAATTTTTATTTGGTGTCATTTTGTGTAGTTTTACATGGACAGCTGTATAGAAGAATTTTCTTTAACAACAACAGAGAAGTAGATTGTTGTCAGTATTCAAAGTAAAAAGTTTTTTTTCTGTTTCTTAATTTAGGCAATGTGCTTTTTATGTGGATAAAATCACAAAGTGAATTTACCTGAGTAAAACACTTTCAAAGTCTCTGCTGAAGATTTGTCACTTGTATTTTATCTTTGTGCTGGTAATGAGGTTGTGCAGAAAGAAAAAAAAAAACAAAACACACCATCAAAATCTCAACATCCCCACTTTTAATTATGAATTTTATTAAATTCTCCAATTAACATTAACCATGAAAAAATATTTGATTATTTAAGATTTTATTAGGATTTCCAAAATGCTGTAAAAACTTCTGAAAACATTGTAATTCTTCCACTGTCTAAGAGTGTAAGTGCCTTTTAACATGTTTGTACATTGATCTTTCTAAAGAATCTGTGTATATACGAATTTCTAAAGGATACATATATATGTATATCTATATATTAGTATATATGGAACTGTGTTGACCACATATGTTTTTGAAACTTCTGTGATTGTTCACGTTCCATGGTGATAGGAGATACTGAGTACTTCAGTGAATGAGCACAAATCATGTGTATTGAGCCACAGACAATACTGTTTGTCTAGGGGTTTGTCCTCTCCCTTTTTATGTTCTTTATTAATATTAAGACACAAAATAAAAAACAGATTCTACGTCTCTCATGCTACGACATTTGAAAGGGAAAACAAAAGAATATTCCAGTTTAGTAGGTATCCATTATTATTTCAGGCAGGATATTGAGAGTTACTGACTTTGTTAATTTATAGAGATTATATCTATATTTTGGTTTTTCCCCATTGGCATCTCCAGTTGTTTATACCTGGTGGCAAGTTCTCCTGGGGAATACTATGCAGGTGCAGTGTTCCCATGGGTGTTTCTCTTCCTCTCCATGTTTTGGTGTGTTACGGTGCCAGACATAGTGCTAGCATGTGTTCTCCATAATTAGTGCGGGAGAGAAATGAACCCCAGAAAGGCTTTACCAACAGTTATAAAGTTCTGGTGGGTGCAAACACCAAGGTTAATGCTGCTTCTGTTTGAAATTGTATATTTTTTGTTTAAAGTGAACTACCTATTATAGATCCATGTGAATGCAGACTATTGCTTTGTCAGTATATCCTGGTTTTGATAATGTCCTTTGCAAGAACAGAAAAATGTAAATAGCGTGGCTTGGTTTTGCTCCAGCTTAATGCTGCATATGCAATTTTAGTCCCAGTTCCTTCATTGCTCTTTGCTGTACTAAACTGTTATCACACTTTTTATGTCATCACGACACGTTCTTGAATTATTTACCCAGATCTGTCTTATTTGACTTTTACCATAAAGCAATATAATACAGCCGCTCCAGTGTTTTTGAAATCCTTGTGAAACTTCACTGTACTAACTAGCATTTTTCATTTACATGTGGTAATATCCAGTATATTCTGGGAATACTCTCATGGATATAAACACCTGCATCAAAACATTTTCTTTAGTTTATTTATTTATTTGGGTTTTTCTTAATGGAATTTTCTTGGTCAGTATTTACACTCTTGTTTTCTTTCGTGTGTTTCTGTCTTCAGGAATGTCAGCCTATCAGTATATTTTTAACCAGGTATTGCACTGTGTTTATAAAAAATTAAATAATGGAGTTGTACACATCTGCAGAATAGTCTCAGAGAACAGGACTTCTTAAACTTCATTAGGAAGCCACAGTATAATATGCATTATGAGCAATGCAGCAGAACACGTTTTACATATTTTATTTAGTAAGCCATTTCAACATGAGAACTTTGAAAAAGTAGAAATTATTTTTACTAAATATATATTTTTATGATAATTTTCTTGCCTGTTTTATTTGTTTTTATGGACATTGAACCTAGTAAGCCCTTCTTACAATGTTTCTTACCATATATTTTGTTATGAGAATAAATAATATTCTCATGCAAAAATCTTCAACCATTTAGAGTTTTTATTAGTTTGGTTTTTGTTCTAGTTATAAATCTAAGAAATGTTGCATCATCTATATTTGAATAAGAGAATGTGAGAACATAGGAAAGTTATACTGGGTACAGATGAAATTTTTGCCATCAGCATTAGAGAATAATTGGATAAACTAAAATGAGGTTGAGAATTTACTGCAAAAGCTATTTGATTTAAAGATTTTTGTGCTTATTTTCATTATTATTTTGTTGATGACATCTATTACCATTCATGTCTGTGCTTAAGGATCTATGGATAAGTATATATGGAATACTTTTAGTGAAGTACATATTAGTGAATTAAAGTACTTGGGATTAGTAATGAACTGATGAATCACTAATAAAGTATTTACTGTTTCTATGAGTCATAGTCATAGGTTGTTTCACAGCTTTAAATGTAATTTCTTAAGGAAACATTTGTCATCAAGGTTAAATGAGAAATGCAGTTGCTGAAGTGTATATATGTTTTAGGGAGGAATAATGTAGTTTGACCATGATATTACATGTTTAATATTTAAAAAAAGAAAATACTCCATAACTATTATTAACTATGTCGCAGACAGTACTTGTTTTATATATCTATATATATATAGAGAGAGTATAAGAAATTAGAAAACTATTTAATGTTTTATTTTAAAGAAATTGCATTTTAATTATCCAAGGATTCCCTCCAAAAGCCATGACATTCACTATTGCAACATTTACTAGTAACATAATGACTTTTATTTTCCTTTTTTAAACATACAGTTGAAATAAAATTTTCAGTGTTAGAATTGATAACTAAGTGGTCTTAGTTGCTAATTTTTACCAATCCAAGGGGGTTTATGTTGGTTCTTGCATTATAATTCAAGAACTTGAATTTATGTACCTATGCTGAGTGGTTTTCACAGGAAACAAAATTCAGTGTACTTGGATTCTGACGTAACAGAATACTTGTTTTTCCATTGAAATCATGATAAACAACATGCTTCATGTTGTTTATCAACAACATGACTCTTTACATGAAAAATTTTAAGGTCTAAATTGTGTGAATTTTTCCTGTATTAAGTCAAGAAACAATTGTACTGAGTTAAAAGCTCAGCCACTTAAACATCAATTGCCACTTGGTGAGTATTTAGTGTAAAAAGCAGTAAACTTGAGTGTGTATATGACAGAATCAAACATTAAAGTCTGCTCCACGTTTAAGGTCCTGCAGAGAAATAGTTACTGGATTTCCCTCCCTTTTCTACCTTCCTATAATGAAGGTAGAGGATTATCAGTATTTTTAATCAACTTTTTTTCACCCCCTCAAATAAAAAAATTGAAACAAAAAAGTACAACAGATTTCCCAAATGTTCCCCAGAGAAGCTGGGGCTTTCTCATCCCTGGAAGTGTTCAAGGCCAAGTTGGATGGGACTCCGAGCAACCTGATCTAGTGGAAAACATCCCTGCCCATGGCAGGGGGATTGGAATGAGATGATCTTTAAGATTCCTCCCAACCCAAAGCATTCTATGTTTCTATAAGTAAAGAGAAGAAGAAAATAACTTATTTTTCTTCAGGCATAATAGTCCATGAAGTTTGACTCAGTAAGAAGAGGATTTTTTAAAAAAATATTTTATTTAGTTTTCCCTAATATTTGTATACACTTTAAATTCAAATAATTTTGCAGAGCGGCGTGTGGAGGGTTATGGAGTTGTTATGGATAGGGATTTTTATAATATCTGTGTTCTAGAAAATTGGAAGCCAGCATTCATTTTTCTCCCTTGCCCTTTTCCATGGAATGATATGGAATTTAAATCCAGAAATTCTAGTTGCATTTATGGTTTAAGTGTTTTTAACTGTTGTGAGCTTCGGACTAGAAAATGTGAAGAATGAGAATAAATCTATGACTGGATTTGGGGTTTGCTCATTGTCTGAACCATCATTTCTATTCAGTTTCACAGCTGCAGTTTTGAGAGCCAGAGAGAGAATGGTGACTGTAATCTAAGATATAATGTTGTATGTATGCTTTTTTGTTAACCACAGCATCATCATACAGCGAGTGAGATCATAAAGAAGATTAGAGTATGAAGTTCACTACTACAGTCATAATTTGATACATTTTGTGGTTTCCCTTGACAATGTTCCTTTAAGCATGTACTTATTCCCTTGATTATAGTGCCTGGAAACAGAACATATTTTTCTAATTTTTTAAAATTTATTTGGAAAAATTAGGAGTTGCTTAGTTGTCAGTAATAACTTCACCATAGGTGAAGAGATGCTTTCAGTCATTCTTATCAATGGTGTTTAGTATATAAATTCTACATTGATATACATATATAAATATATAAAACCTTCTTTTTTCCTGAATCAATGTAAACAGAGCCCAGATGGCCGTATAGAAGTCAAAGGGCAGCATGGAAAATCGTCACTGCATATTAAAGATGTGAAGTTGTCAGATTCAGGGAGATATGACTGTGAAGCTGCAAGTAGAATTGGTGGGCACCAAAAGAGCATGTACCTTGATATTGAATGTAAGTTCTAATATTTTGTTTTCTCTTTTAAATTTGTTTTCAAAGAAAAAAAGTACATTCTTAATGGAAGGTCATTGTTTTCATGGTAATTCATGTTTAAACTTGCATTAATGAAAAAAGCATGTACTGTAGTTCATTATTCTGTGAAAGAATCCTGTCTTTTCTGAAGTTCACAATAGTCTTGTTGGTGTGTTGGTGACTTAAGCAGGACAGAATTTCATCTGAAATCATATTCTAGTGGTATTATTCATTAACTTAAGTCTAAGCTTAATAACTTCAAATCTCCAGGCTAGCTGAGACCTCTGGGAATAAGAAGTATTCAGTGGGATAAAGTAGGGACTGATCTGAGCAACAGCTCAGTCTTGAGCTTAACTTTCTAAGATTAAACGAAGACTCTTTTTTATTTCTGAGTCCTGTGGTTTACTAATCCCTAAAAAGTCTCTAGCCACTATTATAACCCATCCTGGAGTTACCATGTTTGTAATAGTCTCTTTTAAAGAATGTCTTTATTCAAAGCTTTTGTATTTTATCCAGGAGAAAAGGAGATTATTTTTGCTTAGAAGAGTCTGATGCTTGAGAAGCCAGTCAGAGGATATGAATCTGAAATACACAAAAATTCATTGGGAAATTGCTACTTCAAACTCCTGAGGAAAGAACTTCAAAAAATGAAAACAAGCTAAACCAAAAAACAATCCTTATTTTTTATTTCATTGTTGTTACATTTTTCCAGAAAATTTCTAGATACATTTATTTTGTATCTCCAATATCATTTGAGTGAGTCTGTTTGAAGTGACTCTCTCTGAACAGAAAAATTCTTTCCAGTGGGAAGATAAAAGCTGGAGTAGTATTCTGTGGCACAGAACTATAAGTAATGATTGCAGACCATTGAGTGATTTCCTCAGGAGTTCTGAAAGTGCTTTCATTATTACAGTTGTGTGTTCTTTTCTGGGAGGGAAGCAATGAGTTGTGGCATAGGATAAGAATCTGAAAGAAAAATAAGGAATGATCAAAAGAATTGTTAGATGTTAGGAATGGAGAGATTTGCCAACCCAGAAGACCTAAGAAATAAATATTAAATTGCTATATGTGTGTTCTTTAATGAGTGCAATGATAGCTATTTTTATGTATGTAAAGGAAAAACAAAACACCTCATAAAGATGCAAATTCAGTGAATTTTCTGTAAAATCGTGCTGACTGTACACATAGTGATATGGAATACATCGTTTGATTTTGGTTGTATTGCCACTATGCTTTAAAATTAAATATTAATATATTTTGTATTCCAAAGAGAGCGAGACGTTTCACCCCATGTTATGAAACATGGGCAGTTGAAATTTAAGAATTTATTAGCAATACAGAATTCATACAAGAGGGCATAATAAAATCTCTGCATTAATACATTATTATAACCTAAGACACCTTTCAGGATTAAAGTTTTAGAAGAGATGGTAAGAATTTAAAAGTAACTTTGTCTTATTATGGTATGGCAGAATTAATTTTGAATATCTGTGGGAGTAATCAAATATAGTGCATGAGAAAATGCAATAACTTTGAGTCTGAATTTATGTCTTGGTAGACACAATTTATGATACAGCATAAAATTTTCTACAGTTCAAAAGTCCTCTGAGGAAACATAATGTATAAAGAACATAGAAATATTTTTCTGTCATCAGAGATATCACACATTGTAATGATTACTTTCAGTGTATAGTACAAGATTTTTATTATGACATTTCTAAAACTGGAGTTTTAAGTTTTAAATACTTAACTGATAGTGAGGTTTAAACCAAATGTTTTGGTTTTTTTCCAACAACATCTGTTGTTTGAATAACAGAAATGCAACTTTCCTCAATTCCTTTGTGTCAGGTAGTTTTATGATGCAAAGCAAGTGTTTCTGAGGTGATACAATATAGGTCTGTCTCATATTCTGATTAATGAGTCAGAGAAATTTTTTGCTTTCCTTTGCAAATAACTTTACACTGGTATATGAGCTTTAGGTATAACTTATTTGTCTTTCCCAGGAGAGAAAACACTTGTCTTATGGTGAAGAATTCTTCTGTTCTTTAAAATAATGTCCCCAGGAGGAGTGTCTTTTTCCAGCCTCATCTCCCATCAGCCTCGTCTCTGTCATGAACTTCTGTAGGAGAATAGCCTCTTCAAAGAATTTTTCCATACCTCATTCCCCCCATTTCCATCCAATGCTGGGCTGTCCTAAGTCCTGACAGTCCTTTCCCTAATTGCAAATACATTCTTGTGTGAAGCAGTGTCATGGTTATCCATCACTCCAGTTGTGGCACTTCATAAATTTCAGGCTAGGGAATTTCTGCAAAAGGTTCAGGTTCAAAAGCTAAACTAATTTTTGTTTTTGTAGCGAACTGGTAAAATGGGAGGATTCTGTGAAGTCCATATTGGATAGATTTGACTCTCCTTGCAATATTTTCCGAGCGGTATTTCTTCAACATATTAGTTGCAGCTACAAAAATTGCTATAAGGGCATCATCTTTGTGTTTAGTTACATTTAATTTTCCTTATATAAAGTATGNAGCTACAAAAATTGCTATAAGGGCTTTTATAGTTTTTTACCCAAATATTTATTTATAAAATTGCCTAAAACCCTTCAAAATATTTTAATTTCTCTCTTCCATTATTTTGGTTTTGTACTCTTCCATACCAGTTTTGAGAAGAATTTATTCAGGTATGGTTCACTCTTGCAGTTAAGCCATTTTAATGGAAATTTTACTGGTTTTAATAATATCCTTGTATAAACCCCTAATAACTATTTTAAAATTAAAATATAAATAGATGAGCAGAACTTAATTCTTTATATTGTTCTGTAGTTTCTAAATGGAAGTAATCAATGTATCTACACCTTTGTGTAAGTTAGTAAGACAACCACGGAAGTTTTCTTTACTTTTTATTGTATTTGACATTTGTGTAGTAAGGAGCGGAAACTGCTTTCATCACATTCTTAAATGCCATCACAGTCAAACAGGACTAATGGAGGCAGAGTGCTCTGGTGTCACTGTCTCATCCTTTCACTTGCTGACCCCAGTCAGAGATTTAAACTGACCGTAGGGTTGCACAGAATTTCCATGCTTTATCCTTATTCTCTGTTGGGGTTGATCTTGTTAATAAGAGCAGTTCTCCAGGACAGGAAGAGATTATCATGTTTGGTACCAACTGGCCACAGTTAACCCTGCCTTTTATCTGAAGGAAATGCTAGGCAGACATGCATTGTAGAGAATCCAGGGGTACTTTTAAGGACCTCTTACTAAAACATCATCTTTGTGTTTAGTTACATTTAATTTTCCTTATATAAAGTATGAAAAATAAATAAAAATTACATCAAAGTAAAATACCATTTTTAAATGTTATTCATGAATGGATTTCATTAACTGCAAAACTAGGTTTTAAATGTGAAGACTAGTGTGTATTGGATGATAGTAATAATAAGTAATCAATTGAAATGTTCCTATGTGGTGGAATATATGATGTTCACTGGCATTAAGATGTATCTTTAGTTATTATCTATACATCATAGACAAAGAAATCACTATTTATTTTTTTATTAAAAAACGTTAGAGAAATGCATAAAAAAGATAGAACATATGCTAAGATGAGGTTTTCAAGACAGCATGAGGAAGATAAATATATAAATCCCAGTGAATTATAACTTGACTTGATAGACAATGTCAGATGTCTCTCTAGTTAGTTTACAGATGTTTACATTTCTATATCGTATTTATTTGTCTTTAAAAGCATAATATGGATGTGACTAAAAGAAAAATTGTGTTGAGAGAACACATTAGTTCTTGGGTTTCACAACTTTTTCACCGCATAATTAGCATTGGAGAAGGAAAATACTAATTTTGACATGTTCAATATGCTAGATCATCTTTCATCACAGTGTTATTCTTCATTAGGGTGCCCTGACATTGTTACTAAGTTGGAAACACTTTAAACAAGCCAGTGATTAATAACTTTTATGATCCTTGAAAGAGACTTGCTGTGTGCCCTTACAGTTTTCCCTTCATTGTGTTCAAACTGTCATTAACCAGTTGGAAGTTTTCACAGCACTCATTTAATTTTGTCCTCCCAGGTGCACGCATCTGCTTATAAGATACTGGTGTCTCTAACTGCTCTGTGTCACCAGGTGCAGATTCCTTTGGACAATACTCCTTTTACTGGAGAAAATGCACTAAGCCATGCTCTTTGGAAAATTCTCTATTTTCCCGTATACTATCCAGGAAAGCATACTTTTAAGCTGGAATTACCAGTTTTCACATCACTGTTTTAGCTAAAACTGTCCAATTTCAATACTGATACTGCAGCTATTTGATCTACTGGATGGTCCAAAAATGCCAATTTCCTCACAGTACTCAAAACACAGTAGTTTTGGGATAGAATCATCTATGACAAATATATTACATTGAGTAACACAGTAGATTTTTGTGTGAGTAGTGGATAAACATGGTTTCTTAGAAAGCAACTTCTAAAAAAATGCATTTAATTTATAGTGTCTTTCTGAAATGAGAAGTTATTCTTAATATTGTTTTCATTCAAACCTGATTTTTATGTTCCATAAATATAGAATATATCCATATTCCTTGTTAAGTACCAACTTGGAGTGGTAAAAATAAAAATAATTTTGTAGCATGTGCAATATAGTCTTTACCTATAAAGAAACCTATGCAGTACTTATTACACTATTGTATTGCTTTTCAATAATAGTCTTTTCTTCCTTTATGTTTTTTCTTTGTTTTTTCCCCTGGCAGAATTTGAAGCCAGCCTCATTACTGTTGCAGAATTGAATTTTTGTTTCCTGAATTAATTAGCCTTTTGCTGTTTTACTTTGTTGTTTGTTAGCTGTATTGCACTGCAATTGAGGGGGATGCTTTGGATTCACGCAATTTAATTTTATAACTTTGCTAAAAACAGACAACATTATTTAAAAGTGGGTTCAACAGATTGAACTGCAAATTGTATTTACCTTCAAGAAGAAAGGTTTTCAATTAGTGAAAATCCTACTACCATGTGCAGAATGTCACAAATGTTATCACAGAATCATACAACAGTTTGGTTTGGAAGGGACCTTACAGGTCATCGAGTTCCACCCCCTGCCATGGACAGGTACACCTTCCACCAGACCAGGTTGCTCTAAGGTCCATCCAACCTGGCCTTGAACACCTCCAGGGATGGAGTATCCGTAACTTCTCTGGAAAAACCAGATGATGTGATGAATGTCGCAAAAGTTTCAGCTGCCTACTGCTTCCATAAATTATAATAAATTCAAACAGTTTATACTTTGGATTTGGTTTCTGTTAAAAAAAATCATTGTGGCAACCTCCCATTACTACTCACAGAATCACACTGTGGTTGAGATTGGAAGGCATTGGCTCTTTCCTGTCACCGGACACCACTGAAAAAACCTGCCTTTATTTTCTTTACACCCTTCCTTCAGCCGTTAGTCCTGAGGGCCCAGCTCTATCTTGTCATCACAGCCAGAAAACAAAACTAATAAATACAATCATGTGGCCTAGGAAAGAAACAAATGACAGAAAAACAATCAAGAGAAACAAAATATTGAAATAGTATAGAAAAAATTTGCATCTTTTCTAATAAACGACTATTGGTTTTAATTACATTTCTTCCTGTCACATTTATAGGTTAAAATGAGAAAGCAACAATGGAAAAGATCAATCTCTAACATCACGAAATAAGTGTGATAATTTTGACACATCATGAATGTCACTTGTAAGATTTACCATTTTACTTCTTTGATTGCCCTGTGCACTTCACAGAAAGTAGTTTAGTATGCCGTTGCAGTGACTTCAAGGGGATAAGGAAGCTGAATTCTGAGCAAAAAATGAGGTTTATTGCATAAAGTCACTTTCCAAAACCTTTTCAGCAAGCAAAGATGAATGCATCCGTTGTCTTTTTCTGATGTTACAACAGTGTGGTAAAATGGATAAATTACTCATCTATATAAAAAATCTACCTATTATTTAGCCCAAAAGACTATAAAATCATTTTGCCTGTATATGTGCTAATGATTAATTAAACGTGATATTACTATTAGGAATTTCTCATAAATTTTTACCTAACAGAGCTCTCTATTACATGTTTTGTATGCCCTTGGAATTAACTTGATATCATTTAACTTAGATTTTTAATAATATGTTAGCTACTTTTCTCTTAATATAATATAATTTTGAATTAACGAATTTGAGTTTTTATTTTGTTTCACTTCTAATAATTTAGTCATTAATAAAAATGTATGCATTGACATCTTTTCTTACTGTCATAATTTTTCATAAATGCAATTGTGAAAAATAAAGGTAGAAAAAAAAAAAACGCAAGGAAGAATTTTCTGATGATTCCTTGAAGATGGTTCTACTTCATGAGTTGGTTTTATAGGCTAAAAATATTAAATTGATAATTTATGTGATAAATTTTAAATGTTTTCACAAGTATTTTCATACTATGTAAAATGTTACAATATTACACAATGTTAACCAATGGATGAAAAAAAAAAAAAAAAAGGCAACATGGCCTTTTCCGTCCCTATACTTACTTCCAAGATAAATCCATCAGAGCAGAACCAAGGCATCTGAGAATAATGAAAAAAAAAAAAACAGGTAATATGATACATGTGATGCTGAAATTTTGAAACTGGAAAAAAACAAGTTTCTTAGAGATTTTATTGGTTGCTTTCTGGACAGCACTGCTTGTAAAAAGGAAGTAAAGAGATAAAAAGTCTAAGAGTCCTTGCTCCATGCAGCAACTATTATGATTTGGGAATATATGAGAGAGAGAGATAGAGAGACATTAGGGAATGGAGGTATGATATAAGGAGACATTGTGGAAATAAGGATGACAGGTAGGAAAACATGGAAGCTAAAGACTGGATTTTGTTCTGAAAATGTGACACATAGGACAGGAAGAAAGATGGGGATAGGGTCTTGGTATGAGAAAGGCATTGCAGTTTTTCACTTCTGCCTATAAGAGAATAATGTCATCTAATATTTGATGGAGAAGTCTGGTCATACTGGAATACATGTATCAATTGAAAATTTGGTACAAATTGGCACCATTTAACAATAATGTGTCAGTAATTGGCAGCACCTGACAATTTTATTAATAAAATGAAAATTACTGCTTTGTTTGAGAGATCTACAGGGAAGTCTTCCTGTCCTAAATCTGATGGCCAGTATTGGTGATTTACTGGCATACAGAGTGACTGATCGACATATGCAAACAGTTTGTTTTAAACATCACTAGTGACACTCTTAGATTGTTTTACCTAGCTATGTTTTCTTTCTAATTTCTTCTCCTAATTTAAACTAGTTCAGGTAATTTTAGAGGGATTTATCAATTCAGTTATTTCTATAAAATGAAAATTTCTTGGGTTTTTAATTTGGCTTGGTT
Source organism: Climacteris rufus (assembly GCA_013398175.1). Classification (NCBI taxonomy): domain Eukaryota; kingdom Metazoa; phylum Chordata; class Aves; order Passeriformes; family Climacteridae; genus Climacteris; species Climacteris rufus. The sequence goes on along the minus strand of VZRZ01006315.1, from coordinate 162,268 downwards.
TGTGTTTGGTTTTATTTTGGTTGGGGTTTTTTTGTTTGTTTCATTTATTTGTTTTTGTTTTGTTTTTGTTTTGGTTTGGTTTTTTTTTAAGTGAAAAAAAATATAATTCCTTAATGTCAAGTAGAATTCAACGAAAAATAGGTATATTGAATTTCTGCAACTCTGGCAGCACCACACACCCAACCCATACATGCATTCATTTCCCACAGTATTTAAGCTACAATTATCAACATGCTTTGCATCTAGCAAAACGTGTCTTATGGAAATGGAGCAATTGGTATGGTGTTTGAATATTAATAATAATTTCCTAGTCAAGGTTGTCAGGAACTAGTACTGCTTGCCAGTATGAGGGGGCTCTTCATAAAATGTAGAATTAGTCGATAGTGCACCTTACTATCAAATATCAGGGTTTTTTTTGTAATGAATTTTGAGAGGAACCAAGAGAATGAGGCAGGAGAAGCGAAATATTACTAAGAGTGGTAGCACTTCCTGCACTTGCTGTGAAAGAAACATGTACCTCTGAAGATTTTTAAAATCATGAGCTGGATTTTGGGGAAAAAAAAAAAAGACTCCTCTGGTTCTGGCGAATAATGATGGCAATTTAAAACTAATTTATGATGATTTTAATTTGCATTTCTATTTGGAAACTTCTCTTGTAAGTCTTGCATGTTTTTTCTTATAGCTACATGATTGTGGTAGAAGCAGTAAAGTGAAAGGTAATAATCCCGCAGTTCTCGAGTTTCCTATCTTCCTTTTAAGGATGATTATAGATGAAAATGTAGTCACCTAACCACATATTGGAAGTCTTTCTAATATTGCTTCTTGTTGCAAATGAATATGTGACGGGTATTGTACTTGTCTGCAGAGGTACTTCTCCTTTATATCCAAGGAAGAGTTATTCATTTTAAAATATTAACTATTGAAAAACAGGTATGAGGGAGAAAATACAAGAGAAAGATAGATGGCTGTTAACTAAATTGTGGCAGAGTTATAAAAAAATTGAGGTACATTTACAGGATCGATGGCAAGGTCAGTACTAGATTTGCCAGAAAATGCAGTTTATTAAAGTCCTTGATGATGGGAAACTTATGCCAGCATTAATCATCTTAGAGAGAGGCTTCCAATAATACACTGCAGAAAGTGTCCCAGCATCTTAGACCTGACAATCTGTCACTTATTTTCATTATATGTTCCAGAGGAACAAATAGCCAAAAGTTTGAAAACCTATGTTCTTAAATTAAGAAGTGCGAATCTGATTTTGCACACCAGTTTTCCATTACAACTGTCTGGACACATGTGTTGGATCAAGCAATTTGCTATATCTAGTTTTGTGTATGACACCGAACACACACCAGAGCTGGATTTTTGGCGTACTTCATCTAATTACCTTTCAACAAGACAGGTGATGTATTAGTCTGTTCTTGAATCACTGTTCCTGGACATTATAGCTAACAAGGATATCTAAATGCTAGAGACAGCTTTCAGATCACAATTTGCGTCTCTTCAATAATCTGCTTACACAGGTTATCCAGAACTCATTGTAATTGGAGGGCTGACCTGTCAGTTTCTTTCTTGTTTGGAGAAATGAACAGCTTGAGTTTAGCTGATGCTGGTGCCATGACACTAATTAGTGAAATGCCATTCTAAACTTACATTTTCTTACAGAATCCTACTCCCATAGAACAGTTTTGTTTCGTTTTGTATCTTTGTAATATAGACTTTGTTCCTTCAAGGCATCTCTTTCTTTTGGATTGCCTCATCTCTCAAAAATTATGCTGCATCTTTCATAGTTGAACCTTAAAACCTTATGAACTTTGTCACATCCTGGGCTGCATCCAAAACACTGTGGCCAGCAGCTGGAGAGAAATGATTCTGCCTCTCTAGTCACCTTTTGTGACACCCCCAGCTGCAGTGCTGAATCCAGCTCTGGGACACCATCTACAGGAAAGATACAAGGTGAGGGCCATGAAGATGATCAGAGGGCTGGAGCAGCACTGCTGTGGAGACAGGCTGAGAGCTGGGATTGGTAAGCCTGGAGAAGAGAAGGCTCGAAGGGAACTTTTGCAGCCTTTAGGTGTGTAAAGGGGGATTATAAGAAAGAGAGAGACTTTTTACCTGGAGTGATAGCACAAGGAATAATGGTTTTAGACTAAAAGAGTTATTAGAGATTAGATTTAGGAAGAATTTTTTTTTTAGTGTGAGGGTGATGAGGCCCTGGCCCAGGCTGCCCAGAGAATCTGTGGCTGCCCCATCCCTGGCAGTGTTCAAGGCCAGGCTGGATGGGGCTTTGAGCAACCTGGGATAGTGGAAGCTGTCCCTGCCCATGGCAGGGGACTGGAACTGAGTGGTCTTTAAGGTCCTTTCCAACCTGAGCCATTATATGATATTGTGTGCCATTAACTAATATGAATGGTAGCTTTTGTACTTTTTTGCAGTTTTGGGGGGTTTTATTTGTTTTGTTTTCAGTAAAGTGCCAAAAGTTCAGATATAAAAAATATCATCGACATTGATTTGTCATTTTTAAATGGAGTGTATTCAAGCTGCTACTTCTACTTAACTGTTTGGAACTCTAGTATGTCATCTTACCTGGTAGTACTTTATGTAAAAAGCTTAAAAGGAACAATCCATTTGCACCCTGCATTGATTCTTGTCAGGTGTAAATTAATTCTGAGTTACATAGAAGCTAAGCAGAGCACATTATTATTTTTAATGGTATTTATTTTCTAACTGATTTTCATTGAATCTTTTATTTTTTAAAACTGTACATATATTTCATGTAAAGATCCTTAACATGTGTAAACATATGCAAAGGACCACCTTCTCATTTCTACTTGGTTTTACTTTATTTTCAGTTGATAGAATTTATTGATAAGCATTCTGTTTATTAACGTAATTTGTTTCTTAGTTATTTTATAAAACTGGAGGAATCAGTTTTTGTAGATATATAAAATAGTCAACCTTACATTTTCAATGCCTTGGCTTTAAGGTTTGTTATTTTTTCATACTTTATTTTATATTAAATATGTGTGTTTATGTTTGATAAATACTAATTCTGTAACCATTTAAGCATAATAAGCTGCAGTTAGTGCTGAAGAGCATATAAGAAGAAGCAAATTATCTTTGTAAACCTGTTACTCCCTTCCAACTCAATTTTTTAGTTCTATAAGAAATGTAAACTATCTTTTATTTGTACTGTAAAAACAAAAGTATTTCCAGAGTTACTTTCTTTGTGTAAAACATCACTCCAGGCATCTTTAAATGTTCCTGATGAGGAAATCAAAAATCATCTAAGATCATTTCTCTGAATCAAGTCATTAGCACAGTCCTCTTCTTTTTCCTATGTTGAAGCTCTGGACTTCTGGGGCAATTGCTGAAAAGCCTTCTTACCCAGACTTTTTGAGAAGGAAATTGAAAAGCTCTTTTTTTGGGGGAAGGGGGAAAGGG